>JAACNH010000613.1:0-168177 GCA_019447015.1 Hymenochirus boettgeri | reverse complement strand
TATGTGGGTTAGCTCAGCTGCAACCACCCCACACATTCCCCAGACTGCCACCCGCCGGTCAGAGTGTAACCGTACTGCCACCCGCCGGTCAGAGTGTAACCGTACTGCCACCCACCGGTCAGAGTGTAACCGTACTGCCAGCCGCCGGTCAGAGTGTAACCGTACTGCCAGCCGCCGGTCAGAGCGTAACCGTACTGCCACCCACCGGTCAGAGTGTAACCGTACTGTCTGACTGAGATCAGTGTTACCCCCCCCATACAGAGTGTCCCTGGCACTGTACCCAACACCCCCCTGTACCTGACACTCCCCCTCCAGAGGAAGTTCCTGTCCTGGGCTCCTCCTTCCGGCCATGTGATCAGTAAACGGAATGAATAAAGTTTTTTTTTTTTGTTTTTTTTAAAGGGGAAACTTCCGTTTTTTTTTAATACAAAAACTTTACTCGTTACTTCATTCATACTGCCGGCCGGAACAATACACCACGGACTCACCTTATGGAGCCATGATTAAGGCAGATCAGTCACTGCCCCACACAAAGATGTCCGCTCCAGACTGGGCACTGGGATTCCATGAAGAAAGATGGCTGCCGGCAGGTCACGTGTCGATGGCGGGAGGTTTGAATCCACTGGGAACCGGAAGTAGCTCAACGTTAATGCAGATACCGGTAAGTACGAGGGGCTCATGGGAAAAACGGTCTGGGGGCCTGAGGGTCAATAACGGGAACTACTGTACAGAATAATACACAACACTACCCACCACACTATACAATACCCAGCGTGTTACCCACCACACTATACAATACCCAGTGTGTTACCCACCACCTATACAATACCCAGTGTGTTACCCACCACACTATACAATACCCAGTGTGTTACCCACCACACTATACAATACCCAGTGTGCTTAACCCACACACTTACAATACCCAGTGTTTACCCACCACACTATACAATACCCAGGTGCCTAACCACCCACCACACTATACAACCCCAGTGTACTACCCCACCACACTATACAATACCCACGTGTGTACCCACCACACTATACAATACCCAGTGTTACTACCCACCACACTATACAATACCCAGTGTGTTCCCACCACACTATACAATACCCAGTGTGTTACCCACCACCCTATACAATACCCAATGTGCTACCCACCCACACTATACAATACCCAGTGTGTTACCCACCACACTATACAATACCTAGTGTGTTACCCACCACACTATACAATACCCAATGTTACCCACCACACTATACAATACCCAGTGTGTTACCCACCACACTATACAATACCCACTGTTACCCACCACACTATACAATACCCAGCGTGTTACCCACCACACTATACAATACCCAGCGTGTTACCCACCACACTATACAATACCCAGTGTACTACCCACCACACTATACAATACCCAGTGTGTTACCCACACACTATACATATACCCAGCGTGTTAACCACACACCACACTATACAATACCCGTGTTGTTACCCACCACACTATCCAATACCCAGTGTTACTACCCACCACACTATACAATACCCAGTGTACTATACCCACCACACTATAACAATACCCGTGTTACCCCCACACTATACAATACCCAGTGTGTTAACCCACCACCTATACAATACCCAGTGTACTAACCCACCACACTATACAATACCCAGTGTGTTACCCACCACACTATACAATACCCAGTGTGTTACCCACCACACTATACAATACCCAGTGTACTACCCCCACACTATACAATACCCCGTGTACTACCCACCACAGTATACATACCAGTGTACCCCACACACTATACAAATACCCAGTGTGTTACCCACCACACTATACAATACCCAGTGTCTACCCACCACACTATACAATACCCAGTGTACTACACCACCCCACTATCCAATACCCAGTGTGTTTACCCACCACACTATACAATACCCGTGTGTTACCCACCACTTACTATACAAATACCCGTGTGTTACCCCCACCCTCTATACAATAACCAGTGTGTTACCCACCACACTATACAATACCCAGTGTACTACCCACCACACTATACAATACCCAGTGTACTACCCACCACACTATACAATACCCAGTGTGTTACCCACCACACTATACAATACCCATGTACTACTACCCACCACACTATACAATACCCAGTGTAACTACCCACCACACTATCAATACCCAGTGTACTCCACCTCACCCCACACTATACAATACCCAGTGTGTTACACCCACCACACTATACAATACCCATGTACTCCCACCACACTATAACCTTACCCCGTGTACTACCCACCACACTATCACAATACCCAGTGTGTTACCCACCACACTATACAATACACCACAGTGTACTACCCACCACACTATACAATCCCAGTGTTACCCACCACACTATACAATACCCAGTTGTTACCCACCACACTATAACAATACCCAGGTGTTACCCACCACCACTAATACAATACCAGGTGTTCCACCACACTATACAATACCCGTGTTACCACCACCCTTACAAACCCAGTGTGTTTACCCCACCACACTATACAATACCCAGTGTACTGACCCACCACACTATCCAATCCTGTACTACCCACCCAACTATACAATACCCAGTGTGTTCCCACCACACTATCACATACCCGCAGCGTGTTACCCACCACACTATACAATACCCAGCGTGTTACCCACCACACTATACAATACCCAGCGTGTTACCCACCACACTATACAATACCCAGTGTTACCACCACCTACATACCATTCTACCCACCACACTATACAATACCCAGTGTTACACCCACACACTATACATACCCCAGTGTACTACCCACCACACTATACAATACCCAGTGTGTTACCCACCACTCTATACAATACCCAGTGTGTTACCCACCACACTATACAATACCCAGTGTACTACCCACCACACTATACAATACCCAGTGTACTACCCACCACACTATACAATACCCGTGTGTTACCCACCACACTATACAATACCCAGTTACTTACCCACCACACTATACAAATACCCAGTGTACTACCCACCACACTATAATACCCATGTGTTACCCCACATATAACACTACCCAGTGTACTACCCACCACACTATACAATACCCAGTGTACTACCCACCACACTATACAATACCCAGTGTACTACCCACCACACTATACAATACCCAGTGTACTACCCACCACACTATACAATACCCAGTGTACTACCCACCACACTATACAATACCCAGTGTGTTACCCACCACACTATACAATACCCAGTGTGTTACCCACCACACTATACAATACCCAGTGTACTACCCACCACACTATACACAATACCCAGTGTACCTACCACACCACACACTATACAATACCCAGTGTGTTACCCACCACACTATACAATACCCAGTGTGTTACCCACCACACTATACAATACCCAGTGTACTACCCACCACACTCTACAATACCCAGTGTACTACCCACCACACTATACAATACCAGTGTGTTACCCCCACACTATACAATACCCAGTGTGTTACCCACCACACTATACAATACCCAGTGTGTTACCCACCACACTATACAATACCCAGTGTACTACCCACCACAATACAACCCAGTGTGTATACCCACCACACTATACAATACCAGGTACCCACCACTCTAACAATACCAGTGTTTACCCCTACATACCCGTGTGTTACCCACCACACTATACATACCCAGTGTGTTACCCACCACACTATACAATACCCAGTGTGTTTACCCCACCACACTATAACAATACCCAGTGTTTTTACCACCCACCACACTTACAATACCCAGTGTGTTACCCACCACACTATACAATACCCAGTGTGTCCCCACCACACTATACAATAATCCCGTGTGTACCCACCACACTATACCATACCCAGTGTTACTACCCACTCACACATACAATACCCAATGTTTACCCACCACACTATACATACCCATGGTACCCACACACATACATACCAATGTCTACCCCACCACACTATACAATACCCAGTGTTTATTACCCACCAACACTACAATACCCAGTGTGTTACCCACCACACTATACAATACCCAGTGTACTACCCACCCCACTAACAATACCCATGTACTACCACCACACTATACATACCCAATGGTTTTACCCACCACACTATCAATACCGCATGTACCCACCACACTATACAATACCCCAGTGTGTCCCCCACCTATCATCCCGGTTACCAAAACACTATACAATACCCATGTGCTACTAACCCACCACACTATACAATACCCAGTGTGTTACCCACCACACTATACAATACCCGTGTGTTACCCACCACACTATACAATACCCAGTGTACTACCCACCACCTATACAATACCCAATGTGTTACCCAGCCACCACACTATACAATCCCAGTGTTACCCCCCCACACTATACAATACCCAGTGTACTACCCACCACACTATACAATACCCAGTGTACTACCCACCACACTATACATACCCAATGTGTTACCCACCACACTATACAATACCCAGCATGTTACCCACCACACTATACAATACCCTGTTCCCACCAACTATACTACACCATCCCAGCGTGTTACCCACCACACTATACAATACCCAGTGTGTTACCCACCACACTATACAATACCCAGTGTACTACCCACCACACTATACAATACCCATGTGTTACCCACCACACTATACAATACCCAGTGGTGTTACCCACCACACTATACAATACCCAGTGTACTACCCACCACACTATACAATACCCAGTGTTAACCCCACCACCACTATACAATACCCAGTGTACTACCCCCAACCTAAATACCCTTGTGTTACCCCCACACTATACAATACCCAGTGTACTACCCCCACCACACTTACAATACCCAGTGTACACCCACCCACACTATACAATACCCAGTGTGTTACCCACCCAACTATACAATACCCAGTGTGTTACCCACACTCTATACAATACACCAGTGTGGTTACCCACCACTCTATACAAACCAGTGTTACCCACCACACTATACAATACCCAGTGTACTACCCACCACTACTAACATCCCCAGTGTATAACCCACCACACTATACAATACCCAGTGTTTACCCACCACACTATACAATACCCGTGTCTACCACCACACTATACAATACCCAGGTGTACTACCCACCACACATATACAATACCCAGTTGTCTACCCCCCCACCACTATCAATTACCAGTGTTACACCACACTATACAATACCCAGTGGTACAACCACCCACCACACTATCCAATACCCAGTGTACTCCCCCACACTATACATACCCACGGACTACCCACCACCCTATACAATACCCAGTGTTACCCACCACACTATAACAATACCCAGCGTGTTACCCACCACACTAACATACCAGCTGTTACCCACCACACTATACATACCCGCGTGTTACCACACCACACTACAATACCCAGGTGTTTACCCACCACACATACAATACCCAGTGGTTACCCCCCCACTATACAATACCCAGTGTTACCCACCCACTATCCTACCCAGTGGTACTACCCACCACACTACAATACCCAGTGTATACCCACCACATCATACCCGTGTTTACCCACACTATACAATACCCAGTGTGTTACCCACCACTCTATACAATACCCAGTGGTGTTACCCCACCACCATAACACAATACCCAGTGTGTTACCACCCCACCACACTATACAATACCCAGTGTTTTACCCACCACTCTATACATACCCAGTGTTCCCCACCAACTATACATACCCATGTACTACCCACCACACTATACAATACCCATGTGTACTACTACCCACCACACTATACAATCCCAGTGTGTTTACCCCACCACACTATCAAACCCAGTGTACTACCCCACCACACACTATACAATACCCAGTGTCCTACCACACCCACTATACATACCCAGTGTGTTACCCCCCCACACTATACAATACCCAGTGTGTTACCACCCCCACACTATACAATACCCAGTGTACTACCCACCACACTATCAATACCCAGTGTTTACCCACACACTATACAATACCCCAGTGTGTTACCCACCACACTATACAATACCCAGTGTGTTACCCACCACACTATACAATACCCAGTGTACTACCCACCACACTATACAATACCCAGCGTGTTACCCACCACACTATACAATACCCCGATGTGTTATAACCACCACACTATACAATACCCAGCGTGTTACACCACCACACTATACAATACCCAGCGTGTTACCCACCACACTATACAATACCCATCGTGTTTACCCACCACACTATCCAAATCCCATGTGTACCCATCACACTATACAATACCCAGCTGTTACCCCCACACCTAACAATACCCAGTGTGTTACCACCACCCTATACATACCCCAGTGTGCTACCCCACCACACTATACAATACCCAGTGTTTACCCACCACACTATACATACCAGTGGTTAACCCACCACACTATACAATACCCAATGTTACCACCCACCACACTATACAATACCCAGTGTGTACCCACCACCACTACAATACCCAGTGTGTTACACCACCACACTATACATCCCCAGTGTGTTACCCACAAACCACACTTACTACATACCAGCGTGTTTCAACCTCCCACCACATTTAAAATACAATACCCAGCGTGTTACCCACCACACCACATATACATACCCTGCTTTACTACCCACCCACACTATACAATACCCAGCGTGTTACCCACCACACTAACAATACCCAGTGTGTTACCCACCACACTATACAATACCCAATGTGCTACCCACCACACTATACAATACCCAGCTGTTACCCACCACACTATACAATACCCATGTGCTACCCACCACACTATACAATACCCAGTGTGTTACCCACCACACTATACAATACCCAGTGTACTACCCACCACAGCTAACACTACCCAGTGTACTACCCCACCACACTAACAATACCCAAGTGTTACCCCCACACATACAATACCAGCAATGTTACCCACCACACTATACATACCACAATGTGTGTTACCCACCACAACTATACAATACCCAGCGGGTTACCCACCACACTATACAATACCCAGCGTGTTACCCACCACACTATACAATACCCAGCTGTTACCCACCACCACTATACAATACCCAGCGTTTACCCACCACCACACATCATACCCAGCGTGTTTACCCCCACACTATACAATACCCCGTGTACCACCACACTATACAATACCCAGCGTGTTACCCACCACACTATACAATACCCAGCGTGTTACCCACCCACACTATACATAACCCAGCGTGTTACCCACCACACTATACAATACCCAGCGTGTACCCCCACCACACTATACAATACCCAGCGTGTGTATACCCACCACACTAATACAATACCCAGCGTGTTACCCCCCACACTATACAATACCCAGCGTTTACCCACCCACTATACAATACCCACGTGTTACCCACCACACTAAAATACCCAGCGTGTTACCCACCACACTATACAATACCCAGCGTGTTCCCCACACTATACAATACCCAGCGTGTACCCACCACACTATACAATACCCAGCGGTTACCACCCACCACACTATCAAATACCCAGCGTGTTACCACCACACTATACATACCACGGTGTTACCCACCCACTATACAATACCCAGCGTGTTACCCACCACACTATACATCCCGCGTTTACCCACCCACTATACATAACCCAGCGTGTTTCCCCACCACACTACAACATACCCAGTGTGTTACCCACCACACTATACAAACCCAGCTGTACTACCCACCACACTATACAATACCCAGCATTTTACCACCCCCACCACACTATCACTACCCTCGTGTACCCACCACACTATACAATACCCAGTGTGTTACCCACCACACTATACAATACCCAGTGTACTACCCACCACACTATACAATACCCAGTGTACTACCCACCACACTATACAATACCCAGTGTTTACCCCCACACACTATACATAACCCAGCATGTTACCAACCCACCACACTATACAATACCCATGTTATCCCACCACACTATACATACCCAGCGTTATACCCACCACACTATACAATACCCACGTGTTACCCACCACACTATACCAATACCCAGCGTGTTACCCACCACACATACTACAACTACCCACGTAAATATATGTTAACCCACCACACTATACAATACCCACGTGTTTACCCACCACACTATACAATACCCAGCGGTTACCCACCACCTATAATCCAATACCCAGCGTGTTACCCACCACCGATACAAAAACCCACGTGTTACCCCCACCACACTACATACCCAGCGTGTTACCCCCCCACACTATACAATCATACCCGCGTGTTACCCACCACACTATACAATACCCATCGTGTTACCCACCACCCTATACATACCCAGCGTTTACCACCACACTATACAATACCCGCTGTTACCCCCACCACACTATACAATACCCAGCGTGTTACCCACCACACTTACAAACCCAGCGTGTTACTACACCACCACACTATACAATACCCAGCGTGTTACCCACCACACCTATACATACCCAGCGTGTTACCCACCACACTATACATACCCGCGTGTTACCACCCACCAACCTATACAATACCCAGCGTGTTACCCACACACTATACAATACCCGCGCGTGTTCCCCCCCACACATATAATACCACGCGTGTTCCCCACACACTATACAATACCAGGCTTGTTACCCCACCACACTATACAATACCCAGCGTGTTACCCACCACACATCAATACCCACGTGTTACCCACCACACTATACAATCCCCGTGTAACCCACCACACTTACAATCCCAGCCGTGAACCCACCACACTATCAATACCCAGTGTTACCCCCCACTATACAAACCCAGCGTGTTAACCCACACACTATACAATACCCATGTGCTAACCCACCACACTATACAATCCAGCGTGTTACCCACCACACTATACATACCCATGTCTTACCCACCACACTTACAATACCCACGTGTTACCCCCCACACTATACAATACCCACGTGTTACCCACCACACTATACAATACCCAGCGTGTTACCCACCACACTATACAATACCCAGCGTGTTACCCACCACACTATAACAATACCCACCGTGTTACCCCCACCACACTATACAATACACCAGCTGTTTACCCACCACACTATTACAATACCCAGCGTGTTACCCACCACACTATACAATACCCAGCGTGTTACCCACCACACTATACAATACCCAGCGTGTTACCCACCACACTATACAATACCCAGCGTGTTACCCACCACACTATACAATACCCAGCGTGTTACCCACCACACTATACAATACCCAGTGTGTTACCCACCACACTATACAATACCCAGTGTGTTACCCACCACACTATACAATACCCAGTGTTTACCACCACCACCACATATACAATACCCAGTGTTACTAACCACCACACAATACAAATACCCAGCGTGTTACCCACCCCACCATACAATACCCAGCGTGTTACCCACCACACTATACAATACCCAGCGTGTTACCCACCACACTATACAATACCCAGCGTGTTACCCACCACACTATACAATACCCGTGTTACCCACCACACTATACATAATCCCCAGAGTGTTACCCACCACACTATACATCCCCATGTGTACCCACCACACTTACATATCCAGCGTGTTAAAACCCACCACACTATACAATACACCAGTTCCACCCACTATACAGACCACGCGTTACCACACCACACTATACAATACCAGCGTGTTAACCCACCACACTATACAATACCCAGCGTGTTACCCACCACAACACTATACATACCCAGCGTGTAACCCACCACACTATAAACATACCCAGCGGGTTACCCACCACACTATAACATACCCAGCGTGTTTCCCACCACACTATACCATACCACTGTACCCACCCATAACATACCCAGCGTGTTACCCACCACACTATACAATACCCACTTGTTACCACCCCACCACACTATACATACCCACGTGTTTACCCACCACACTATACATACCCATGTGCTACCCCACCACACATATACAATACCCAGGTGTTACCACCCACCACACTATACATACCCATGTGCTACCCACCACACTATACAATACCCAGTTGTGTTACCCCCCACACTATACAATACCCAGCGTGTTACCCACCACACTATACAATACCCAATGTGTTTACCCACCACACTATACAATACCCAGGTGTAACCCCCCACACTATACAATACCCAGCGTGTTACCCACCACACTATACAATACCCAGCGTGTACCACACACACTATACAATACCCAGCGTGTTACCCACCACACTATACAATACCCAGCGTGTTACCCACCACACTATACAATACCCAGCGTGTTTACCCCCACACTATACAATACCCAGTGCTACCCACCACACTATACAATACCCAGTGTGTTACCCACCACACTATACAATACCCAATGTGCTACCCACCACCTATACAATACCCAGCATGTTACCCACCACACTATACAATACCCAATGTGCTACCCACCCACATCAATACCCTGTGTTACCCACCACACTATACATACCCAATGTGTACCCACCACACTATACAATCCCGTGTATACCCCACCACCCTATACAATACCCAGCTGTTACCCACCCACCACACTATACAATACCCAGTGTGTTACCCACCACACTATACAATACCCAGCGTTGTTAACCCACCACACTATACATACCCGCGTGTTACCACACCCACCTATACAATACCCAGCGCTGTTACCCACCACACTATACAATACCCAGCGTGTTACCCACCACACTATACAATACCCAGGTGTTTACCCACCACACTAATAACCATCGTGTTAACAACCCCCACAACTATACAATACCCAGGTGTTACCCACCACACTATACAATACCCAATTTGCTTACCACCACACTATCAATACCCAGCTGTTACCACCCACCACTATACAATACCCAGTGTGCTACCCCACCACACTATACAATACCCAGCTGTTACCCACCACACTATACATACCCAAGTGTTACCCACCACACATAACCATACCCAGGTGTTACCCACCACCTATACAAACCCATGTCGACCCCCACACTTACAATACCCCAGTGTGTTACCACCACACTAACATACCAGTGTGTTACCCACCCATATAAACAATACCCAGCTTTAAACATAGTTAACCACACTATAACACCACATAAATAAGTGTATAAACAATTTACCCCACCACACTATACAATAACCACACTGTGTACCCACACACTATAACAATCCATGTGCTACCCACCACACTATCAATACCCAGTGTGTTACCCACCACAACTATACAATCCCCAGTGTGTTACCCACCACACACTAACAATACCCAGCGTGTTACCCACCACACTATACATACCCAGCGTGTTACCCACCACACTATACAATACCCTGCGTTTTACCCACCACACTATACAATACCCAGCGTGTTACCCACCACACTACATACCAGTGTGTTACCCACCACACTATACATACCCAATGTGCTACCCACCACACTATACAATACCCAGCGTGTTACCCACCACACTACAATCCCAGGTGTTAACCCACCACCCTATCAATACCCAGCCGGTTACCCACCACACTATACAATACCCAGGCGGTGTTACCCACCACACTATACAATAACACCCACTGTTACCCCACCACAACTATACAATACCCAGCTGTTACCCACCACACTATACAATACCACCGCGTGTTACCACCCCACCACACTTACAACAATACCCACGGCTACCCACCACACTATCATACCCCCGTGTTACCCACCACACTATACAATACCCAGCGTGTTACCCACCACACTATACAATACCCAATGTGCTACCCACCACACTATACAATATCCAGCGTGTTACCCACCACACTATACAATACCCAATGTGTAACCCCCACCTATACAATACCCAGTGTTACCCTACCCACCACACTATACAATACCCAGCGTGTTTACCCACCACACTATACAATACCCAGCGTGTTACCCACCACACTATACAATACCAGCGTGTTACCCACCACACTATACAATACCCAGTGTTACCACCCCCAACTATAAATACCCAGCGTGTTACCCACCACACTATAACAATACCCCCAGCGTGTTACCCCACCCCACCACACATACAATACCAGCGTGTTACACCCACCACACTATACAATACCCAGCGTGTTACCCACCACACTATACAATACCCAGCGTGTTACCCACCACACTATACAATACCCAGTGTGTTACCCACCACACTATACAATACCCAGTGTGTTACCCACCACACTATACAATACCCAGCGTGCTACCCACCACACTATACAATACCCAGTGTTACCCACCACACTATACAATACCCAGCGTGTTACCACCACCCACTATACATACCCAGGTTACCCACCTACACTATACAATACCCATGTTTACCCACCACACTATACATACCCAGCGTGTACCCACCACACTATACAATACCCAGCGTGTTACCCACCACACTATAACATACCCAGCGTGTTACCCACCACCTATACACTACCACCCAACTGTTACCCACAACCCACACTATACATACCCAGCGTGTTACCCCCCACCTATAACAATACCCATAGTGTACCACACACACTATACAATACCCAGTGTGTTACCCACCACACATACATACCCATGTGCTCCACCACCACCTATACATACCCAGTGTTACCCACCACAACTATACAATACCCAGCGTGCTACCCACCACACTATACAATACCCATGGTGTTACCCACCACCTATACAATACCCAGTGCTAACCCCCCACACTATACAATACCCAGTGTGTTACCCCACAACTATACATACCCAGCGTGTTACCCCCACACTATACAATACCCGCGTGTTACCCACCACACTATACAATACCCGCGTGTTTACCCACCACACTATACAATACCCTGCGTGTTATCCCCCACACTATACAATACCCAGCGTGTTACCACCCCCACCAACACTATACAATACCCATGCTGCCTCCCACCCCAACTAACAATACCCAGCTGTGTTACCCACCACACTATACAATACCCAATGTGCTACCCCCACACACTATACAATACCCAGTGTTACCCACCACACTATAACATACCCATGTCTACCCACCACACTATACATACCCAGTGTTTTACCCACCACACTATACAATACCCAGTGTTCCCACCACACTATACAATACCAATGTTACCACCCCCCACACTATACAATACCCAGCGTGTTCCCACCACCACTATACAATACCCCGTGTTAACCCACCACACTATACAATACCCAGCGTTTCCCCACCACACTATACATACCCGCGTGTTACCCCCACACTATACAATACCCAGCGTGTTCCCACCACACTATACAATACCAGCGTGTACCACACCACACTATACATACCCCCAGCGTGTTACCCCACCACACTATACAATACCGCAATGTGCTACCCACCACACTATACAATACCAGCATGTTACCCACCACACTATACAATACCCATGTGTACCCCACACTATACAATACCCAGTGTGTTACCACCCACCCATACAATAACCCAATGTGCTACCCCACACTATACACTACCCCAGTGTGTTACCACCACCACACTATACAATACCAGTGTGTTACCCCACACTATACAATACATGTACCCACCACTATACAATACCCAGTGTCTACCCACCACACTATCATACCCAGTGTGTACCACACCACACTATACAATACCCAGTTGTTACCCACCACACTATACAATACCCAGCGTGTTACCCACCACACTATACAACCTACCCACGTGTTACCCACCACACTATACAATACCCGCGTTTCTACCCACCACACTATACAATACCCAGTGTTACCCACCACACTATACAATCCCAGTGTGTTACCCACCACACTATACAATACCCATGTTACCACCACACACTATACCATACCCAATGTGTTACCCACCACACTAACAATACCAGTGTACCACCCCTATACAACCAGCGTGTTACCCCCCACACTATACAACCCAGCGTGTTACCCACCACACTATACAATACCCAGCGTGTTACCACCACACTATACAAACCCAGGGTTACCCCACCACACTATACAATACCCAGCGTGTTACCCACCGCACTATACAATACCCAGCGTGCTGCCCACCGCACTATACAAATACCCAGCGTGCTGCCCACCGCACTATACAATACCCAGCCGTGCTGCCCACCGCACTATACAATACCCAGCGTGCTGCCCACCGCACTATACAATACCCAGCGTGTTGCCCACCGCACTATACAATCCCAGCGTGCTGCCCACCCACTATACAATACCCAGGCTGCTGCCCCCGCACTATACAATACCCAGCGTGCTGCCCACCGCACTATACAATACCCAGCGTGCTGCCCACCGCACTATACATACCCAGCTACTGCCCAGCCTACATACCCAGCTGCGCCCACCGCACTATACAATACCCAGCGTGCTGCCCCCCACATGCTGTTATTTGCAATTCCCAGTTGCATTAATATACATGAGGAAAACATACATGTTAAATACAAGGGTAATGAAAGTAATCCAAAGTGCTGGTCCAGCAGAAGTGTGGTAAGTTACAGCATTACCTGTGGTACAATAGGAAAGAGGGGCCCTGCCCCGAGAGCTTACAGTCTAGAGGAGTTGGGGATGGACATAAGGTGACATATCAGTATCTGTAACTAAGTTGGTCAGTGGATTATAACTAGTTTGCTGTGATGGGTCAGTAGGGGGTAGAGTGTCCAGGTCCAGATTGTAACCTTACAGTCTAGAGGAATGGGGATGAGACATAGGTGACAGATCAGTATCTGTAACTAAGTTGTCAGTGGATTATAACTAGTCGGTCTGTGATGGTCATTAAGAGGGTAAAATTGTCCAGGTCAGATTGTAACCTTACATTCTAGAGGAGATGGGGATGAGACATAAGGTGACAGATCAGTATCTGTAACTAAGTTTGTCAGTGGATTTAACTAGTCGGTCCTGTGATGGGTCGTAAAAGAGGGTAGAAGTTGTCCAGGTCCAGATTCTAACCTTACAGTCTAGAGAGATGGGGATGAGACATAAGGTGACAGATCAGTATCTGTAACTAAGTTGTCGATGGATTATAAACAGTCTCTGTGATGGTCAGTAAGAGGGGTAGAAGTGTCCAGGTCCAGATTGTAACCTTCCAGTCTAGAGGAGATGGGATGAACATAAGGTGACAGATCAGTTATCTGTACTAAGCAGTTGTCAGTGATTATACTAGTCGGTCTGTGATGGGTCAGTAAGAGGGTAAGTGTCCAGGTCCAGATTGTAACCTTACAGTCTAGAGGAGATGGGGATGAGACATAAGGTGACAGATCAGTATCTGTAACTAAGTGTCAGTGGATTATACTAAGTCGGTCTGTGATGGGTCCAGTAAGAGAGGGTAGAAGTGTCCAGGTCCAGATTGTAACCTACAGTCTAGAGGAGATGGGGATGAGACATAAGGTGACAGATCAGTATCTGTAACTAAGTTTTCAGTGGATATACTAGTCTGTCTCTGTGATGGTCAGTGAGAGGGGTAGAAGTGTCCAGGTCCAGATTGTAAACCTTACAGTCTAGAGGAGATGGGGATGAGACATAAGGTGACAGATCATACTGTAACTAATGTGTCAGTGGATTTAACTA
The DNA here is from genome assembly GCA_019447015.1 of Hymenochirus boettgeri. NCBI lineage: Eukaryota > Metazoa > Chordata > Amphibia > Anura > Pipidae > Hymenochirus > Hymenochirus boettgeri. The sequence continues at coordinate 152,328 of JAACNH010000613.1, read as the reverse complement.
GTCGGTCTGTGATGTGGTCTAAGAGGGGTAAGTGTCCAGGTCCAGATTGTACCTTACAGTCTAGAGGAGATGGGGATGAGACATAAGTGACAGATCAGTATCTGTAACTAAGTGTGTCAGTGGATTATAACTAGTCGGTCTGTGATGGGTCAGTAAGAGGGGTGAAGTGTCCAGGTCCAGATTGTAACCTTACAGTCTAGAGGAGTTGGGGATAGTCATAAGGTGACAGATCAGATCTGTAACTAAGTTGTCAGTGGATAATCTATTTTGGTCTGTGATGGTCTCAGTATGAGGGGTAGAAGTGCCAGGTCCAGATTGTAACCTTACAGTCTAGAGGAGATGGGATGAACATAAGGTGACAGATCAGTACTGTAACTAAGTTGTCAGTGGATATAACAAGTCGGTCTGTGATGGGTCAGTAGAGGGGTAAGATGTCCAGGTCCAATTGTAACCTTACAGTCTATAGGAGATGGGGATGAGACATAAGGTGAGCAGATCATATCTGTACTAGTTGTCAGTGGATTATAACTAGTCGGTCTGTGATGTGTCGTAAGAGGGTAAAGTGTCCAGGTCCAGATTGTAACCTTACAGTCTAGAGGAGTGGGGATGAGACTAGGTGACAGATCATTACCTGTAACTATTTGTCAGTGGATTATAACTAGTTGGTCTGTGATGGGTCAGTAAGAGAGGTAGAAGTTTCCAGGTCACATTGTAACCTACAGTCTAGAGGAGATGGGGATAGACATAAGGTGACAGATCAGTATCTGTAACTAAGTAATAAGTTGTCAGTGGATTATAACTAGTCAGTCTGTGATGGGTCAGTAAGAGAGTAGTAAGTTCCAGGTCCAGATTGTAACCTTACAGTCTAGAGGAGATGGGGATGAGACATAAGGTGACGATCAGTATCTGTAACTAAGTAACTAAGTTTGTCAGTGGATTATAACTAGTCAGTCTGTGATGGTGTCATAAGAGGGTAGAAGTTGTCCAGGTCCAGATTGTAACCTTACATCTAGAGGAGATGGGATGAGACATAAGGTGACAGATCAGATCTGTAACTAAGTAACTAAGTTGTCAGTGGATTATAACTAGTCAGTCTGTGATGGTCAGTAGAGAGGTAGAAGTGTCCAGGTCCAGATTGTAACCTTACAGTCTAGAGGAGATGGGGGATGAGACATAAGGTGACAGATCAGTATCTGTAACTAAGTAACTAAGTGTCAGTGGATTATAATAGTCAGTCTGTGATGGGCAGTAAGAGAGGTAGAAGTGTCCAGGTCCAGATTGTAACCTTACAGTCAGAGGAGATGGGGATGAGACATAAGGTGACCGAGTCATATCTGTAAACTAATAGTTGTCCATGTATTAAACTAGTCGGTCTGTGATGGGTCAGTAAGAATGGTAGAAGTGTCCAGGTCCTGATTGTAGTGGGGTAGTATCTGTTTATCAGATCAGAGATGTATGGGGGGCTGTATTGAGAAAGCCTTGTAGGATAAGGTTAGCAGCTTAAATTGGATCCTTTGGGTAATGGGAAGCCGGTGGAGAGATTGACAGAAAGGGACAGTGTGTGAGAAGCTGGAAGAGAGGTGAATGAGCCTGGCAACAGAATTCATGGTTGATTGAAGGAGTGCCAGTCTGTTGCTTGGTAAAGCACATTGGAGGGTGTTCTAGTAGTCTAGCCGAGAGATAAGTCCATGAACTAGAATTTTGGTAGCGTTCTGTGAAAGGAAGGGACGAATTCGTGTTTTTTTTTAAGCTGTAACCGACAGGAATTGGACAGGGTATTAATGTGGTGTTTAAAGGAAAGTTCAGAGTCAAAGGTTACTCCCAGGCATCGGGCGTAAGGTGTTGGGGAGATTGGTGTGTCATTGATGTGGATAGTAATGTTAGGTAAGGGGGTTAGATCTGGAGGGTGGGAAAATGACAAGTTCGGTCTTATCAATGTTGAGTTTGAGGAAGCGGGAGGACACAAAAGGAGAGATGGCATTTAGGCACTCAGGTACCTGGGATGTCCGAGTAATAAGGTCAGGGGCAGAGATGTAAATTTGGGTATCATCAGCATCCAGTATTGGAATCCAAAGGAGCTAATGAGCTGACCTTGCCCAAAGCTGTAAACAGAGAAGAGGGCCGAGTACTGAGCCTTGTGATACCCCCACTGGGAGGGGGAAAGTGGTGGAGTTGGAGCCAGAATGGGAAACACTCTACGTCCTACCTGAGAAGTGGGACAGCCAAGAGAGTGAAGAACCCTGGATACCTATGGAGGATAAGATGTGAAGCAGTTAAGAGGGATCCACTGTATCAAAGGCTGAAGACAGGTCACGCAGAATAATTAGGGAATAGTGACCTTTAGATTTAGCATTAAAGGGGTTCAGGGGTTCAGTGCAAATACATGTACTTTTCAGAAAAAAGCAATATTTTTCCATCCCAATGACTTGGGATGGAAACAAACTAACAATGTAACAAATATTGATCATTTCCACTGAACGTTAGTAACTTTGGCGAGAGCCATTTCCGTGGAGTGGTTGGGGTGGAAGCCAGACTGTAGGTGATCAAAGAGGCACTAAAGTGATTAACCAGTTCAGAGTAGACGTGTTGTTCAAGCAGTTTAAATGCAAATAGGAGAAGAGAGACAGGCTGGTAACTGGATAGGGCAGATGGATCCAGAGAAGGTTTCTTGAGAATAGGGGATACAATAGCATGTTTGAATGAGGAGGGGAAAGTACCCGTGGATAGGGACAAGTTAAAAAGAGACTTTAGGGCTGGTGTAAAGGAATCTGAGAGATGGGGAATGAGAAAGGAGGGAATGGGGTCAAGGGGGCAGCAGGTGGTGAGATGGGCCTTGGAGAGAAGGCTTGAAAGTCTGTGTTCTGTAATATTGGAAAAACTGGTGAGAGCAGAGATGGAGGTGGTGGAAGGGAGGCCGGACAGAAATGTAGATGGGACTGGAGGCTGTGGAGATGAGCCTGGGGATGCAGAAAAACGGTTTGTTATATTAATGATTTTTTCTGTGAAATAAGAGGCAATTTTATCAGCAGATAAACAGGGGGTAGGAGGAGGAGGTGGCGGACAGAGCAGAGAGTTGATAACTTTGAAAAGCTGTTTTGGATTGTTGGATTGTTTGTAAATAAGGGAAGAGAAAGAGGTTTGTTTGGCCTGATCCGATGAAGAGCATTTTTGAAATGGAGAAAGTCGTGGGTCCTGTTGCTTTTTCGCCATTGTCACGCAGCTACACGGGACTGTCTTTTCATCTTTTTAATCTGGTCTGTGAGCCAAGGTTGTGGGTTAATGCTACTGAGGCGAGAGGTGGTTAAGGGGGCAACAGTGTCCAGAGCGGAGGAGACCGTGTTGTTATTTGGAAGGCAGCAAGCTCGGGGTCGATTGTGGCCATATTGATGAGCGGTAGGAGAGGAACGGAGAGAGAAGAGGGATCAAGGTTGCGCATGTCTTGGCATCTGTGGATGTATGAAGGAGTTGGGGTATGGCCGGGATGGATGAAATAAGATTAAATTTGAGAAGGTGTGGATTGAATAGTGGAAAGGAGAGTAAGAAAAGTTAGATAAGAACATATAGTAAGTATTTGAGGTTGAATAAAGACATACGTCCATCCAGTCCACCCATCTAGCAATATCCTCATTTCCTGCCTAACTGTTGATCCGAGGAAGGCAAAAAAACACCAAATATATGAAGGAAAAAAAATTCCTTCGACTCCAAGTGGCAATGGGAAATTTCCCTGGATCAACTCTACTTTATGTATCAATACCAGTAACTTGTAACATTCCTTGTTTGTAGAAACTCATCCAGCTTTTTATAAAACTGACCAACTGACCAATGACCTGCCATAACAAACGTCCACTGGAAGACCTTCCATAGCTTTAACCGTTCTCACAAGTGACAAACCCTTTCCCAACTGTACTTTATGTATCAATCCCATAACTTGTACATACTTGTAACTTCCTTGTTTGTAGAAACTCATCCAGCTTTTATTAAAAACTGACCATAACCTTCCATAACAACGTCCACTGGAAGACAGTTCCATAGCTTTAAAACCGTTACTGAGGCGAGAGGTGGTTAAGGGGGCAACAGTGTCCAGAGCGGAGGAGACCGTGTTGTGTTAGTGGAAGGCAGCAAGCTCGGGGTCAGATGTGTGGCCATATTGATGAGCGGTAGGAGAGGAACGGAGAGAGAAGAGGGATCAAGGTTGCGCATGTCTTGGCATCTGTGGATGTATGAAGGAGTTGGGGTAGTGGCCGGGATGGATGAAATAAGATTAAATTTGAGAAGGTTGTGATTGAATAGTGGAAAGGGAGAGTAAGAAAAGTTAGATAAGGAACATATAGTATAGTATTTGAGGTTGAATAAAGACATACGTCCATCCAGTCCAACCCATCTAGCAATATCCTCATTTCCTGCCTAACTGTTGATCCAGAGGAAGGCAAAAAAAAATCCTCATTTCCTGCCTAACTGTTGATCCAGAGGAAGGCAAAAAAAAACACCAAATATATGAAGGAAAAAAAATTCCTTCCTGACTCCAAGTGGCAATGGGAAATTTCCCTGGATCAACTCTACTTTATGTATCAATACCAGATATACAATACCCAGTGTACTACACAACACACACTATTATATACAATACCCAGTGTACTACACAACGCACACTATTATATACAATACCCAGTGTACTACACAACACACACTATTATATACAATACCCAGTGTGCTACACAACACACACTATTATATACAATAATGAGTAGATGAGGACCCTCTACACCTAGGATCAATGTACAAAATGTAGGCTACACCTCCTGGTATCTCTGGTCCAGGTTCAGTAATTCAAATAAATGGAGGTATATGTGCAGCATACAGATGGCACAGATTCCAAGCTGTGAAGCAAGATATTTTAACAAAACATGTGTGCTACATGTTTCGGACCAACGTCCTTTCTCAAGCACACATTTGTATATATGAATATTACAGATATACCATGACCTGGGTGAATGAATATTACAGATATACCGTGACCTGGATGAATGAATATTACAGATATACCGTGACCTGGATGAATGAATATTACAGATATACCGTGACCTGGATGAATGAATATTACAGATATACCGTGACCTGGATGAATGAATATTACAGATATACCGTGACCTGGATGGATGAATATTACAGATATACCGTGACCTGGATGAATGGGAAATATTAGATATAACGTGGACATGGTGGATGAAATTACAGATATACCGTGACCTGGATGGAGAATATTACAGATATACCGTGACTGGATGAATGAATATTACAGATATACCGGACCTGAATGGATGAATATTACGATATACCGTGACCTGGATGGATGAATATTACAGATATACCGTGACCGGATGATATGAATATACAGATATACCGTGACCTGGATGGATGAATATTACAGATATTCATACTGGATGGATGAATATTACAGATATACCTGTGACTGAATGTGATGGATGAATATTAGTATATACCGTGACCTGGATGGATGAATATTACAGATATATACCATAACCTGGAGGATGAATATTACAGATATACCGTGACCTGGATGGATGAATATTAAAGATATACGTGACCTGAATGATGAATATACAGATATAACGTGACTGGATGAATGATATTACAGATATACCGGACATGGATGATGAATATCACAGATATACCGTGACCTGGATGATGAATGATATGGACAGATTGATACCGTGACCGGATGGATGAATATTACAGATAACCGTGACCTGGATGATGAATATTAGATATAAGTGACCTGGATGAATGAATATTACGATATACCGTGACCTGGATGGATGTAATTTACAAGATATACCGTGACCTGGATGGATGAATATTACAGATATACCGTGACCTGGATGGATGAATATTACGAGTATACCGTGACCTGGAGGATGATATTACAGATATAACTGTGACCTGGATGGATGAATATTAAGATATACCGTGACCTGGATGGATGAATATTACAGATTATACCGTGACCTGGATGGATATGATATACAGATATACCGTGACCTGGATGGATGATATTACAGATATACGTGACATGGATGAATGAATATTACAGAATACCGTGACCTGGAATGATGGATATTACAGATATACCGTGACCTGGATATGAATATATTACAGATAAAACCGTGACTGGATGGATGAATATACAGAATACCGTGACCTGGATGGATGAATATTACAGAATACCGTTGACCTGGATTATAGATGAATATTACAGATATACCGTGACCTGGATGGATGAATATTACAGTATACCGTGACCTGGATGGATGAATATTACAGATATACCGTGACCTGGATGGATGAATATTACAGTATTTACCGATGACCGGATGGATGAATATTACAGATTATACCGTTACCTGGTGAATGAATATACGATACCGTGCCTGGATGATGAATATTACAGAATACCTGACCTGATGGATGAATATACAGATATACGTGACCTGGATGAATGAATATTACAGATATACCGTGACCTGGATGGAGGAATATTACAGATATACCGTGACTTGCATTTGCCTTTCGGGCATTTCTTTATTTTTTATTTTCTCTCTTCAAACGACTTCCTGATTTCTGTACAGGGTTAACTAGAAACAGGGAAAGTATAATCCCAAACAATAATGGAAAAAGTCTAAACTGGAAAATAGCCCAGGGCCCCAACTCCAAAGGGGGCAATCTCACCATAGGTTTTGAATGGTTTACGGTAGTTGGTTGGGCCCTTGTACCATAGATGTTAACTGTGTGGAGATTGGAACTGTTGTGGAATCTCACCCCTCATATTGCCTCTATTCTTTCATTCTCTAGGTGAGCTGCAAGCATTTCCCAGAATCCTGAGCGTTGGATTACCGATATGGCATGTAAACCTGCACGGGCTCAGGGAGCTGTTATACGGACGTACGGGCGATTGCGCACTACACGAAGGGTGCAGCCCCAAAGGTGGCTTTCCCCTGCTGATCGCCAACACCTTTTCTCCAGCTCCTCCTCTTCATCATCATCATCCCATCTGTCATCTTCCTATGAACCATCCTCTTCTCTTGATTCAGATTTCAATTCTAAGAAAAAGTGAGTGCGTTACTGATTAGTTCCGTGGAAAGTGGGATATAGATTACGATGTGGACAATAGCTGTGTGAGAGATTACCGTAATATAGAGATAAGTGCGGGACAGTATAAACATGTTTACAGATGTACGAGAGCATATGTGTCTGATTCCTACTAACTCCCTTTATTCTATCTAGGAGAGGGACAAAGGCCTACAAAGTCAAGAAAGCTAAAGGGAAAGCTAAACAGAAAAGAAAAAAAGTCCGGGCAAAGGTCCAAACAAGTATTAATGATGAGGAGAAAGAAAATGAGCCCCTTCCTGAAAGGTGAGTTGTACAACCCCAGCTTTTCCACGATTGAATGCACTTTGTATATGTACTTTATATTTACCATTGGCAGAGGGCCACACAGACCAAAAAAATGTAGTCCACACTCGCAGAATTTTTAATTAAAAGCCTCTACTTTTAGGAGAGAGATGTGTGCTTTTGTGCTTCCTCCTTCTGCATTAGTTTCAAAAGGGAATATTAGTTTCTCCTGAGCGTGCCCGCTGCGCATGTGACATCACGCATGTGATAGCGTGAACCTACAACGCATGATGTGTACGAAATGGCCATTTCAGCCTACTATCGGTAAGTGTATGGGCATTCAGTTGGGTATTGTCAATGATCTTTTACCTTCCAAAGGGCAGAACCGGAAAGATCGGTTTGAAAAAGGCCCCTTATCCATAGGCACACTCCAATAATAAGTCCATAAAAAATTCCCCAGTCGATTCGTTCGAAACCCATAAAGTGTCTGTTTATTGAACCTCATACTTCTCATACTTGTATTGAATTGGCAATGATCTGACCCGGTGGATCATCAACAAAGCCCGACCAAATGGCTGCTTATACACTTGAAGTTAATTTTATAGTTGGTGAAATGACTTCAATTACTAAACTTGTCCAGTTAATATTATAGTTGGTGAAATGGCTTCAATTACTAAACTAGTCCAGTTAATTTTATAGTTGGTGAAATGGCTTCAATTACTAACAAACTCAGTCCAGTTCACTTTATAGTTGTGAAATGGCTTCAATTACTAAACTTGTCCAGTTAATTATAGTTGGTAAATGGCTTTCAATTACTAAATAGTCCAGTTAATTTATAGTTGGTGAAATGGCTTCAATTACCTAAATCTGTCCCAGTTAATTTTATAGGTTGGTGAAATGGCTTCAATTACTAAACTAGTCCAGTTAATTTTATAGTTAAGTGAAATGGCTTCAATTACTAAACTAGTCCAGTTAATTTTATAGTGGTGAAATGGCTTCATTACTAAACTAGTCCAGTTAATTTATTAGTGGTGAAATGGCTTCAATTACTAAACTAGTCCAGTTATATTGTTGTTATGTATTTGGTTTGAAAGGCTCAATTACTAAACTAGTCCAGTTAATTTTATTGGTGAAATGTTTTGGTGAAATGGCTTCAATTACAACTAGTCCAGTTAATTTTTATGGGTGAAATGGCTTCAATTACTAACTAGTCCAGTTATTGATATGTTGGTGAAATGGCTTCAATTACTAAACTAGTCCAGTTAATTTTATAGTTGGTGAAATGGCTTCAATTACTAAACTAGTCCAGTTAATTTTATAGTTGGTGAAATGGTTCAATTACTAAACTAGTCCAGTAATTTTAGTTGGTGAAATGGCTTCAATACTAAACTAGTCCAGTTAATTTATGTTGGTGAAATGGCTTCAATTACTAAACTAGTCCAGTAATTTTATAGTTGGTGAAATGGCTTCATTACTAACTAGTCCAGTTCATTTATAGTTGGTGAAATGGCTTCAATTACTAAACTAGTCCAGTTATTTTTAGTTGGTGAAATGGCTTCAATTACTAAACAGTCCAGTTATTTTATAGTTGTGAAATGGCTTCAATTAAACTAGTCCAGTATTTTATAGTTGGTGAAATGGTTCATTACTAAACACCAGTTCAATATTTATAGTTGGTGAAATGGTTCAATTACTAAAATAGTCCAGTTCATTTTATAGTTGGTGAAATGGCTTCAATACTAAACTAGTCCAGTTCATTTTATAGTTGGTGAAATGGCTTCAATTACAAACTGTCCAGTTATTTTATAGTTGGTGAAATGCGTTCAATACTAAACTAGTCCAGTTAATTTTATAGTTGGTGGAAATGGCTTCAATTACTAAACTGTCCAGTAATTTTATAGTTGGTGAAATGCTTCAATTACTAAACTAGTCCAGTTCATTTTATAGTTGGGTGAAATGGCTTCAATACTAAACTAGTCCAGTCATTTTATAGTTGGGGAAATGGCTTCAATTACTAAACTAGTCCAGTTAATTTTATAGTTGGTGAAATGGCTTCAATTACTAAACTGTCCAGTTCATTTTATGTTGGTGTGAAATGGCTTCAATTACTAAATAGTCAGTATTTTATAGTTGGTGAAATGGCTTCAATTACTAAACTTGTCCAGTTCATTATAGTTGGTGAAATGGCTTCAATTACTAAACTAGTCCAGTATTTTATAGTTGGTGAAATGGCTTCAATACAAACTGTCCAGAATTTTATAGTTGGTGAAATGGCTTCAATTAATAAACTAGTCCAGGTATTTTATAGTTGGTGAAATGGCTTCAATTACTAAACTTGTCCAAGTTATTTTATAGTTGGTGAAATGGCTTCAATTACTAAACTGTCCAGTAATTTTATAGTTGGTGAAATGGCTTCATTATAAAACTAGTCCAGTTATTTTATAGTTGTGAAATGGCTTTAAATTATCTAAACTAGTCCAGTTAATTTATAGTTGGTGATGAAATGCTTCATACTAAACTGTCCAGCGTATTTAGTGGGAAATGGTAATTAATAAACTGTCAGTTAATTTTATAGTGGGTGAATGCATCTACTAAATATCTCAAAGTTAATTTTATAGTTGGTGAAATGGCTTCAATTACTAAACTAGTCCAGTTAATTTTATAGTTGGTGAAATGGCTTCAATTACTAAACTAGTCCAGTTAATTTTATAGTTGGTGAAATGGCTTCAATTACTAAACTGTCCAGTAATTTTATAGTTGGTGAAATGGCTTCAATTACTAAACTAGTCCAGTTAATTTTATAGTTGGTTGAAATGGCTTCAATTACTAAACTTAGTCCAGTTAATTTTATAGTTGGTGAAATGGCTTCATTACTAAACTAGTCCAGTTAATTTTATAGTTGGTGAAATGGCTTCAATACTAAACTAGTCCAGTTAATTTTATAGTTGGTGAAATGGCTTCAATTACTAAACTAGTCCAGTTAATTTTATAGTTGGTGAAATGGCTTCAATTACTAAACTTGTCCAGTTAATTTTATAGTTGGTGAAATGGCTTCAATTACTAAACTAGTCCAGTTAATATAGTTGGTGAAATGGCTTCCAATTACTAAACTAGTCCAGTTAATTTTATAGTTGGTGAAATGGCTTCAATTACTAAACTAGTCCAGTTAATTTTATAGTTGGTGAAATGGCTTCAATTACTAAACTAGTCCAGTTATTTTATAGTTGGTGAAATGGCTTCAATTACTAAACTAGTCCAGTTATTTTTAGTTGGTGAAATGGCTTCAATACTAAACTAGTCCAGTTAATTTTATAGTGGTGAAATGGCTTCAATTACTAAATGTCCATAATTTTATGAGTTGAGTGAAATGGCTTCAATTACTAAACCTGTCCAGTTAATTTTATAGTTGGTGAAATGGCTTCAATTAGTAAACAAGACAGCACTTAAAAGGTAATTACACTTGTTCAGTATCTGACTGTTTTCAAGCCCCTACCCTACTTTAATTACATATACCCGAATAACGTCTGTGGGTCACATACTACCCGAATAACGTCTGTGGCTCACATACTACGTGAATAACGTCTGTGGGTCACATACTACCCGAATAACGTCTGTGGCTCACATACTACCTGAATAACGTCTGTGGGTCACATACTACGTGAATAACGTCTGTGGGTCACATACTACCCGAATAACCTCGGTTTAGCGTGAGTTTAACTCGTTTGCAGGGACTGCACCATTTCCTAAGAATGGCACAGACACCTGATGTTACCTGCCGTGCTCCTTACCTGCCTGTTTCCCGTGATGTAGTAAAGTGATAACGGCATTGTCGGATTCCAGAAGGGACAGAAGCACGGAGGGCAAGTTACTGAGTGTACAGTAGTGAGCAGTGTGGTATAAGCAGGAAGTTATACCTACATTTTTACAGACATTAAGTTGAATAGCTCCCTTGTCTGTCAGTGATAATGAGACATATTTATAGACACAAACGGTAAACAATGCAGCACAACCTTCTATTGGTTCAATACTGCTGACATGTCCAGTATGACCGCAGTGCAAACTACTATGATGGTAACATACCAATACCGCACGGTAAATACATATTTATAAATATGTTCTGCTGTTTCCCCCAAAAAAATTAATCCTATTGAAACATTAATTGGCCTGTTCCGTGATCTCATACACCCCAGACATATAAAACATTCTATACATGACGACTTCTCTGCTTAAATGAGCGGGATACAGTATCCCTAGCATGTACCTCTCGGTTAAAGGGATATTTTCATCCCATGAAAACCAATGATGTTCTGGAATCCATGGCTAGGGAGCCAGTATGTACATAGACAGATACAGCAACTTTCATGGGAACTACTGTCCCAAACAACCATTATATTCTGTGGTCCTAGAAGTAGCTATAAACCTGCCACATAACATTTGCACAGCAGTATACAATATATCCTCATGGCCATAACTGAGCTATATGTCACATCGACAGTATAACAAGTACTATTGGACTTTAACCTGTTTCTCTTCCTTGGGTAAAGCTTTCCGAGCCTCGTTCCTATCCACAAAATACTTGTGCATCTCGGAGAAGTCACACTTATGCAGGTGCTTAATCAATTTCCTCTCCTCGCTCGTCATTTGCTGTAAAAGAAAGTGACCATTTACTACATAGTTAAATAACGACTGAATCTATTGGATTTTCATTACACAGCCCGATAGAATTCATATTTTACTGCACATTTATAGGAAAGATTCCAAACACTGATTTTATTAATAAACATATTATTGAAAAAATATTTGCAGATTGTTCATATCCTGTAAAATGAAACGATTATTTAACTACCTACCTACTACCTATTAGTTCCAGTTTACTTTTAACAAAAACAGCAAACCTACAGTTCCATTATTAACTCTTTAAAGGCATTTCCACCCCTATTTTTAACCAGTTTATTAATGCATTTGTAACCAGATATTTAATGATAAGTTCTGGTAAAGGTTTCTTGCTCTCCTTCCTCTGCTCAAAGAGCTTTTTAGAAGCTTATACAGCGTGCAGAGCGCAAAGGCAATCGGCAGTCAATCATTGATTGTGATGTCAGTTGCCACAGCCTTGATTGACAGAATGGAGGGAGGGCCAGCTTTTTTGGCCAGAATAGAGGCAATATTTATACTAATATCTGGTTTATAATAAAGGTAATAAAGTGCAAATATCTCAGTTGGGTTTGGGGGCAGGTAACAGACTGCTCTTAAAGGTATATTCGGCTTCAGAACAACAGTTTATACCTGATATCTCGGCAATGTACCTAACATCATCACAAGAACAATCATATATAACCCCATCGGTTAATATTCCAATCTTAACAACATGGCAATATACAAAGAACCAGCACAGAAAATCCCTTCTTAATACAAAGATAACCTATTTACCAGTGGTTGCAGTGACTTTAAAGGGTCTGCCCCCTCAAAAAGCTAATACATGTTTATTAGTTACCACGCCGTGCTCCTTACCTGCCTGTTTCCCGTGATGTAGTAAAGTGATAACGGCATTGTCGGATTCCAGAGGACAGAACACGGAGGCAAGTTACTGAGTGTACGTGTGAGCAGTGTGGTATAAGCAGAAGTTATCCCTACATTTTTACAGACATTAAGTTGAATAGCTCCCTTGTCTGTCGTGATATGAGACATATTTTATAGACACCAAACGGTAAACAATGCAGCAACAACCTTCTATTGGTTCAATACTGCTGACATGTCCAGTATGACCGCAGTGCAAACTACTATGATGGTAACATACCAAACACTGATTTTATTAATAACAATATTATTGAAAAAATATTGCAGATTGTTCATATCCTGTAAAATGAAACGATTATTTAACTACCTACTACCTACCTACTACCTCATTAGTTCCAGTTTACTTTTAACAAAACAGCAAACCTACAGTTCCATTATTAACTCTTTAAAGGGCATTTCCACCCTATTTTTACCATTTTTTAAATGCATTTGTAACCAGATATTTAATGATAAGTTCTGGTAAGGTTTCTGCCTCCTTCCTCTGCTCAAAGAGCTTTTTAGAAGCTTAAGCATGTGCAGAGAGGGCAGAAGGCGAATCTGCAGTCAATCATTGATTGTGATGTCAGTTGCCACAGCCTTGATTGACAGCATGGAGGGAGGGGCCAGCTTATTTTGCCAGAATAGAGGCAATAATTATACTAAATATCTGGTGTAATAAGGTAATAAGTGCAAAATATCATTTGGGGTTGTGGGGCAGTATACGGACATGCTCTTAAGGTATATTTGGCTTCAAAACAACACAGTTTTAATACCTGAATTTCTCTGGCAATGTACCTGAACATCATCCACCACAATCATATATAACACCCCATCTGGATTATATTCCATCTTAACAAACATGGCAATATACAAAGAACACAGCACAGAAATCCCTTCTTAATACCAAGATATAACCTATTTCCAGTGGTTGCATGACTTTAAAAGGGTCTGCCCACTCAAAAGCTAATACATGTTTTTATTAGTAATGGACCAAAACTGAACTTGACCCGATTCGAGCCAAACTTCGAGTTCGGACGAACTTGAACAGTTTTGTTTTTTTCGGACTCGCGGCTGTAATGTCGATAATATTGAAAAAAACTATAATTGTTGAACTTACGAGCCATTCGCTGACCCTAGAATGTATCGTTTGCTAACCCTAGAAGTATCCGTTCGTTTTTGAGAACCCTCGGAAGTATTGTTCGATTTCGGTAACCCTCGAATTTATGGTTCTATTTTCTCTAACCCTTGAAAGTATCGTTCGGTAACCATGGAATGTAGCTTGTGCAAAACCAGACAATTCGACATTGCCCGCTCGTGTTTAAGAAGTTTTAAAACAAGTTTTTGGTGACAGTGACATGTTCCCCAGACCATTTCCCAGGTGCCACCGCCATTTACAGTAAGTTACCATTGTTAGTTTAGCTGTAAATCACTCGACTTTTCAAACTATCACTCCCCCATTGACTTTAATGGTCCGAATTCGATTACTAAGTTCGAAAGCGGACCGAACTTTATGATTTTGGCCATCTCTAATGTTTATAGGTAAGTCCCCCCAAACTACAATAGTTAGAAATATGAGCGCTGTAAAGCTTGTAGAAAGAAAGAGGAACCGTTTGAGAGCAAAGGAAGGGGAATCTTTTTGCTGTATAACAGATTACCATTTTTCTTTCAGATTTCTAACTATTGTAGTTTTAGGGTTGATTTACCCGTATATAGTTTGGAGGGGTGAACATTAAACTCTTCAAGGGTTTCTGTAGGATGTTTTGCACATTTCCACAATATGGACAAAATCAACCATTAAAACACAACATGACAAACAATTACAACTGAACACAAATAGCACAACGTGCTTACAGGTTTCTCAATCTGCAAAGAAATTTTTCTGGAACACTCCTTGGTGGTATATTCGTGATCTAACATTTTGGCGAAAAACGTTGCTACTTCTTCCTCCGCCTCCGGACTTATTTCATTGGCTTTCCTGAAAGAAAGCAAGAAATGTGTGTGTGTGTGTGTGTGACATATTCCAGTGAAAACTGACGAGCTATTAAACAATGCAAACTATAAAAAAAAAACGACATATTACATTATATTAATTACCAATCGCTCGGAGATGCTATATGCAAGTGAATCGGTGAATTAAATGAATACTATCTCCACGCTAGTGATAGATATATAAAATTCACACCTGTTTTTGCTAATCCACAATAAAACCAATTTATAAAAACATGTCCCCACCACCTACTAAATAATTCAATCAATCGCAAAAGAATGGATCAATAAACATCTAAACAAATACTACGAACCTGCCGGCAGGGTAATACAGCTATCTCTGAACCCTATACACAAACATGGGAGAAAAACTAAAATAGGCTAAAAACATGATAAAATCAAGCTTAGGTGGAAGAACTGTAACCCTAATGAATTCAGGTGCCAACCTCGAGTGCACCTAACACGTCCCAGAGGTAATGAGTCAAATTCAGGTTAAATAATCTTGCTCAATAGGGGTAAACCAATGTTGAAATGTTTCTGGTATGATGAATATGTTGGTATATTATATATAACTTTTAGCCCTTAGTAGTATCTAAACATTGGTAACACCACTGGTTTATCCATAGAACCACCTACCTGTTAAAGATCTACTGGGTTATAAAACAACAATAAGGGCTAGGCCACACTATCGTGTTTTTCTTGCGTTTTTTTTCAGATTATTGAAAACGCGGCAACGCACCGCATGCAATTGCGATTTGCGGCCCGTATTTTTATTTGCGTGCTGTTTCTATACTTAATGAAAAACGCATGCGCAAACGCAACAAAAATTGCATGCAATTCCGTGTGCGATTGCGTTTGCGTCGCAGTGTGGCAGTGCCCTAAGTGTCCTGAAAATGGACACATTCTTATTTTTATTCCTACGAGATCCAGCATATAAAGACCATAAACACTTACAGCGAACCTCTTGATTAATCCATCCCAATCTGGCCCCAATGCAGACATGTGCCAAGGGGAGCCTTGCAGTGACTCTCTCTTACCATCATAGTAGAAGTTTACATCATCCGGAAGTGGCTCATATGGAGGGGCAATAACGGACCTTTATGTTCCAAAAATTTCCATTTTACTCCATCCTCATAGTGTTCTTCCTCCCACCGTAACAAAAGGCACATTAGGAAACATACACATATCAGCAACCTTGTGCACTGTACACATGGAAAAAAATCTATTTTAAGGCACCCTACGGTTCAGCCGGTTTATGTAATACAGGGATAATCACCGGAAAAACCCTTCCATTTAATTATACATGATCACGTGTTCTGTGATGTCAGATATAGAGTAATATTGATAACCATTCCCGATGTGTTTTGCAATAGTCATACTTACAATTCAGACACAAGGTAGCATTGTACTTCTTCATAAAACACGCCACATTAACCCCATGCTGATTATACAATCAGTATACTTACCGAAATGCTGCAGGAAAGAGCTGTGTGCTGGCTCGCACACCTGTGTCTGACACAGAGCACAGGGGCTAAATCTGCATTTCCTATAGTTTGAATGAAATGCTTAAAAAGGATTGGGATCCTGTTCTGCAACATGTCAGTGGAACAAGGAAGTGTTCAGCACATGTGTGTTTGGAGGATCACATGACTTGAGTAGGTGACGACTCTTGACTGGCAACCAATTACATGTTTATAGGATATAGGCATGCTGGGAAATGTAGTTTTTAGAAGTCCTCTGTGCTTTGTATTACCTGCACATTTAAATACTTAAAGTCTCCCTTTTTAACTGTATCTTAGTGTCCAGGTAGATTTATTCAAAATGTTTTTGACTGGATTGTAACTTATTTATATATTTATGTACTGAACTGATTATTGTATATTTCGTCTCTGACAAGCGCTTGGCGTTCCCAATTGGCGCTTTAATAAATAAACTATACATACACACTATTTTGAGGTTGATAAAGACATACGTCCATCCAGTCCAACCCATCTAGCAATTATCCTCATTTCCTGTCTTACTGTTCATCCAGAGGAAGGCAAAAAAAAAAACCCCACCAAATTTATGAAGGGGAAAAAAAGAAGGCATCGGAAATTTCCCTGGATCAACTCTACTTTATGGATCAATACCAGTAACTTGTACATTCCTTGTTTGTGAAACTCATCCAGCTTTTATTAAAACTGACACATGAACCTGCCATACAACGTCCACTGGAAGACAGTTCCATAGCTTTACCGTTCTCACATTGACAAACCCTTTCCCAACTCTACTTTATGTATCAATACCTGTAACTTGTAACTTCCTTGTTTGTAGAAACCTCCCGCTTTTATAAACTGACCATGAACCTGCCATAACAACGTCCACTGGAAGACAGTTTCCATGCTTACCGTTCTCACATGAAAAACCCTTTTCCCAACTCTACTTTATGTATCAATACCAGTAACTTGTAACATTCCTTGTTTGCAGAAACTCTCCAGCTTTTTATTAACTGACCAATGAACCTGCCATAACAACATCCACTGGAAGACAGTTTCCATAGCTTTAACCGTTCTCACAGTGACAAACCCTTTCCCCAACTCTACTTTATGTATCAATAACCCAGTAACTTGTAACATTCCTTGTTTGTAGAAACTCATCCAGCTTTTTATTAAACTGACCAATGAACTGCCATTACAACGTCCACTGGAAGACAGTTCCATAGCTTTACCGTTCTCACAGTGCAAACCCTTTCCCAACTCTACTTTATGTATCATACCAGTAACCTTGTAACATTCCTTGTTTGTAGAACTCATTCAGCTTTTTATTAACTGACCAATGAACCTGCCATAACACGTCCACTGGAAGACATTGTCCATAGCTTTACCGTTCTCACAGTGACAAACCCTTTCCCAACTCTACTTTATGTATCAATACCAGTAATTGTAACATTCCTGTTTGTAAGAACCCATCCAGTTTTTATTAACTGACCAATGAACCTGCCATAACAACGTCCACTGAAAGACAGTTCCATAGCTTTAAACCGTTCTCACAGTGACACCCTTTCCCACTCTACTTTATGTCAATACCAGTAACTTTTAACATTCCTTGTTTGTAGAAACTCATTCAACGCTTTTTATTAAACTGACCAATGAACCTGCCATAACAACATCCACTGGAAGACAGTTCCATTGCTTTAACCGTTCTCACAGTGAAAAACCCTTTCCCACACTCTACTTTATGTATCAATACCAGTAACTTTGTAACATTCCTTGTTTGTAGAAACTCATTCATCTTTTTATTAAACTGACCAATGAACCTGCCATCAACATCCACTGGAAGACAGTTCCATAGCTTTACCGTTCTCACAGTGAAAAACCCTTTCCCAACTCTACTTTATGTATCAATACCAGTAACTTGTAACATTCCTTGTTTGTAGAAACTCATCCAGCTTTTTATTAAACTGACCAATGAACCTGCATAACAACGTCCACTGGAAGACAGTTCCATGCTTTACCGTTCCACAGTGACAATCCTTTCCCAACTCTACTTTATGATCAATAACCAGTAACTTGTAACCTTCCTTGTTTGTAGAAACTCATCCCAGCTTTTTATTAAACTGACCAAAACCTGCCATAACATCGTCCACTGGAAGACAGTTCCATAGCTTTACAACCGTTCTCACAGTGAACAACCCTTTCCCACTCTACTTTATGTATCAATACCAGTAACTTGTAACATTCCTTTTTGTAGAAACTCTCCAGCTTTTTATTTAAACTGACCAATGAACCTGCCATAACATCATCCCTGGAAGACAGTTCCATAGCTTTACCATTCTCACAGTGACAAACCCTTTCCCAACTCTTACTTTATGTATCAATACCGTAACCTTGTAACATTCCTTGTTTGCAGAAACTCATCCAGCTTTTTAATTAAACTGACCAATGAACCTGCCATAACAACATCCACTGGAAGACAGTTCCATAGCTTTACTGTTCTCACAGTGAAAACCCTTTCCAACTCTACTTTATGTATCAATCCCAGTAACTTGTAACATTCCTTGTTTGTAAAAACTCATCCAGCTTTTTATTAACTGACCAATGAACCTGCCATAACACGTCCACTGAAGACAGTTCCATAGTCTTTAAACCTTCTCACAGTTGACAAACCCTTTCCCAACTCTACTTTATGTATCAATCCCAGTAACTTGTAACATTCCTTGTTTGTAGAAACTCATCCGCTTTTTATTAAACTGACCAATGAACCTGCCATAACAACGTCACTGAAGACAGTTCCATAGCTTTACGTCTCTCACAGTGACAAACCCTTTCCCAACTCTACTTTATGTATCAATACCAGTAACTTGTAACATTCCTTGTTTGTAAAACCCATCCAGCTTTTTTTAAACTGACCAATGAACCTGCCATAACAACGTCCCTGGAAGACAGTTCCATAGCTTTTACCGTTCTCACAGTGACAACCCTTTCCCAACTCTACTTTATGTATCAATACCAGTAACAAGTAACTACATATATATATATATAATATTAAAAATATACTATTTTCTATTTTCTTTTCTTCTTTCTTTCTCTTGCTTCCTTTCTATGGCCAGCAAGGGTCGCTTCCCTCCCTCCAGAAGGGGAACAAAAATCCCCCGATCGCAATATCATATGTGTGTGCGACCTGTCAGAAAAATTGCCTGCAGGCCAATCTGGTCCAAGGTGCGCATCCGTGACTCCTACCCATGACCCCCCCGCTCTGGGCTCAGATGGTCTAGAACCAGATTGGGCAAAATCCATTTGGGAATCGATAGTCCCTTAAATCTTAATTAGCGGGTCTTATCAAAATTCAGCTACTCAGGGGACCCCCAGGAGTATGAACCAGTATAGCTAAATCTTAGCCTCTTCTTTGTCTGCTTCCATTTCACAGGTTCTCCCAATCTGACAGCTAGTGACACCCACAGACTCCTGACTCCGGCCGCAGAAACCTCTCATATCCTTTACAGTGGAAGATTCGCTTCAGGAGGATTATGACATCTTTGAGGAAGGTGAAGTAGAATATGACTCCCACAACCTTTGCACCAGAAGCTGTCGACTCTTTAATAGGTCAACCCTTTCCTCCCTGGTTAAAAAAAATCAACATTTTCAGTTTCCATCATACCAGAAGAGGCATCCACTCCTCGCCCCCCTTGGACCAACAAGCCCTAATCCGCATGACTTATCCCCAACACTCCTGGGTGGGAGGACGTCTGCAATTTTTTCAGAGGCCTGAGAATCATCCTTTTCAGACTCCAAGGATATTGCATCGAGTTCACCTCTCTCCCTCCAAAACGTTTCTTTCATCCAATCTTTCCAGATGCCTTTCAGAGGGCAATAGTCTTGCTATTACAGGCAGGAAAAGTAATAACTCCGGTCCCTACCTCCCACAGATTTGCAGGATTCTATTCCAACCCTTTCTGGTTCCAAAAAAGGACGGATCTTCGACCGGTCTTAGACCTCCCGGATTCAACCAGTACATCAAAAAGACCCACTTCAAGATGAATTTTAGCTATCGAACCGGGAGACTTCCTAGCGTCCCTTGAGATCCAGACACCTATTTACATGTTCCCATCTGCATGGCAACCATCGCTTCCTTAGATTTGCGGTGGGGGCTCCATTTTCAGTTCACAAGCCCTCCCCATTCGAACGTGCCTCACCACCCCATGTTTTTACCATGGCCTGCCAAGCCAGCTTTTATTTTCGCCTTCGGGGAACTTTCCTTCTACCATAACCAGACGACCTCCTGATCAAAGCGTCATCCCTTCCTCTAGTCTTCTCTCAAGTTGAAACATGCTCCCAATCCTGACTTTCGGTTGGATAATAAACCCACGCAAGTCATCCCCCTCCCATGACATTTTTGGGCTCTCTACACAGACTCCTCCAACCGAAAAGATCAAAGCTCTCAAATGCTTAGCTCTTCAGCAATGACCACTTCCCCGGATCTTGATACGTCAAACATGAGCCATCAACGCAATTCCATACGCCATGTTCCACCTGCGTCCCGCTTCAATGTCACATGTTAAGAGTATGGAACAAATCGATGGATCCCTGGACCCTTGATATCCCTTCCTCTTTCAATCAGACGTCCCTAGAATGGTGGACAAAGGACCTCAATCTCCAAGAGGAAACACTCTGTCTCCCTCCGTGGACTGTATTGTCACAAAACGCAAGTCTATCGGGATGGGGGGCAGTGCATGGATCCCAGACAATCAAGGTTCATGGTCAATGGAAGAATCCCGTCTTCCAATCAATGTCCTCGACTCTGGGCCATATGGACTGAACAACTGGCTCTCTCTCCCCCACTGGACCGAACAACTGGCAAACAAGTTTGTCAGGATCAAGTCGGACAACGCCACAATGGTGGCATATATCAACCACCAAGGGGGGCACTCGGAGCGACATGGCCATGGAAGAAACACATTGCACACTATAACCCGTGGGAATGGTCTCTCCACCAGGAGGTCTTCATGACCTTAGTTCATCGACAGGGAACTCTGGAGATAGATATCATGGCGTTGCCTCTCAATCGTAAGGACCCCCTTTACTGCTCGAACCGCAAGATCCTCAGGCATATCTAGTAGATGCTCTAGTAAACCCATGGCGGTTCCAATTGGTGTACGCCTTTGCTCCAATAGCCATGATCCCTCGTGTACTCAAACAGACAAGCAGGAAAGAACTCCAACAATCTTTATAACCCCTCGGTGGCCGAGAAGAGCCTGGTTCTTGGATCTACTGAAGCGGTCATGGACATACCAATGGCCCTACCACTCCGTCCGGACCTCATTTCCCCGGGTTAATTCTTCCATCCAGACCTTCAATGACTCAGTTTAACAGCATGGTGCTTGAATCCTTCATCTTAAGGAAGAGAGGTATTCCTTCTTCAGTCATTCCAACTATGTTAAAACTATGTTGAAAGCTTTCATCTTCCCAAATCTACCACCAAATCTGGCAGAGATACGCAAGCTGGGCGCCTTCAGGGAAATTTGTTCTGTCCAGACGCTATTTACAGGTAGGATTAAATAAGGAATCTCTCTTAGTGCTCTCAGGTCCAGTTTGCAGCTCTGTCAATCTACTTCCATTGATGGTTGGCACTGCGGAAAGATGTCTAAACCTTTTTACAAAGGTGTGGCACATAATTATCCTCCTTGCAGACAGTCGGTACAACCATGGGCTTCTTGCTATTCTCCGGTCCTACAGGGTCCCCCATTCGAACCTCAAGCTTCTATCAGCACTATCCCTTCTATCCTGGAAGACTTTTTCTCCAAGCTATTTCCTCCATGCGAAGGGCATCAGAATTGGCGGCTCTTTCCGTAGACCTCTCCTGTATAGCCTTTCACAATACAAGGCTGTTCTTTGCCCTCATCCGTCATTTCGCCCATGATTGTCTCTTCTTTCACTTGAATCAGGACATCATCGTTCCAGCCTTATTTCCCCAGCTGTCTGTTTTTTTAAGGAAAAGAGGTTACATTCTCTGGATGTAGAGCCTCCCTATATACATTTCTAGAACGGAATCTTTTCTTTCTTCCAAGGCTTGGTTCATCCTCTTGCGGGTCCTCACAAGGGTTCCAGAGCATCACCTCAGACCCTAGCTCGATGGATTCGTAGTATTATTCCGAGTGTTATGCAGAGTAGGGGCTGCTCTACCCTTGCAGTTTGCAGCCCATTCTACCAGGGCACTAGGGGCCTTATGGTCAGCACGACGTGGGCCTCCATCGAGGTCCCCCCCCTTTACTGTTCGGGACTTTAGGACGTCCCCTGCTGTGCCTGGGTCCCCCAAGGCTGAAAGAGAAGAGATTTTGTTACTTACCATAAAATATTTTTCTCTGAAGCCGAAGGGGGACCCAGGCACTACACTCCCTATGTTAGAACTTAGTTAGTTAGGCATTGTAGGTTTCCCTAAGTGAGTAAAGATTTAGTTAGACATTTTCTTGTTATCTATACTCCTTTCGTTCTCCCTCTTTGGGACAAACTGAGGCAGGCTTTCGTTGCTGTGAATATATGGTAAGGGGAGGAGCACCTGAGCCTGTACAAACTTAAATTTTCAGTGTCCGCTCCTGCAGGTGATGCTTAAAAACTCTGCTGTGCCTGGGTCCCCCTTCCGCTTCAGTGAAAAAGATTTTACGGTAAGAAAATCTCCTTTTATCTTTTAGACTTTTTTTTTTTTTTTTAACTTCCCTGTATAAATTTTAGGAAGAAAGACAAAGCGGTCGTTCCAAAACTTGCAGGGTCGGGTGCGGGTACAATTTACTGGTCGGGTTGGGGTCTGAAAATTAGACCCGCACAGGACCTCTCATTTCCTGTATTATTATTGTGGATTTATATAGAGCTAACATCCGTAGTGCTTTACAATTACATGTATACATTCCCATCAGCCCCTGTGGAAACCTGAAGTTTGGGGGAAACCAGAGTGCCCAGAGACATACAAACTCCTTCCAGATGTGTCCAAGGGTGAAATCAAACTCAGGACAACAGTGCTCACCACTGAGCCACCGTGCTGCCCACATTTACACGACATCCATGGCCCAAATTGCTCTTGATATTGACACACCCTGAGAAATGGACTTTGAACTAAAAAAAAACACCTCTCACCCACCCCGTTTCCCCCCCACCATCACCCACCCCCGCCGTCCCCTCTTCCATTCCACAATTTCCTTCCCCCCGACCATTCTTTACTCCGATCCCTACATCTCCCTCCCCTCTCCCTCCCTCTCCACTCCTCACCCCTTTTGCAGCCTCTTACTTGTCAGCATGTCCCGTCCTGGTCTGTGCTGTCGCCCTCCCCTATGCCCTCCCCCATTTGATCAATTTGGACGCCTTTCTCACGCTCCCTCCTTCCCTCTAACCATCCCTTTTTCCTCAGCCTCATCCCAAACTCACCAATCACCACACCTCTTCTACTCTTTGCCAGGTGGTCATATTCCGAGTTCCATTGTCTGAAGAATCCCCCATCGCACGATCATCTGTGACATCAAAGTAGGAGCTTTTTTGGCTATTTCCTCTTTGTGTTTATATTTCAAAACTAGTAGACAGTGGATGTCAACGAGCGGCATACCCCTAGGAGTCTGCCTAACCCACTGTTTGGAGAGTCATTTGGGACGGCCGTGAGTTTCTGACTGGCCTATGTGAATCTCGCTGACATAGTACCCAGTTTCACTCTAAGTCCCGGTTTTGATCTTTCATTTTTGCACAGTGGGATACCAGTCATATTGGGGGATTTGGAACTGCCGCAACACACACAGTAACCACTAGCCTACCCATCATTGGAGCGCATGGCGGTGTACGTGATCCTGCAAAGACCATTGTCTTGAGGTATGAACTTCCAAGGTTCATTTCTGGCTGTACCACAGTCTACTTTAATACATGAAAGTTGTTGTAATTGGGAGTTGCTGATTTTGGTAATTGATGGTTTACCTTGTGTCTGTTTTTTTTATAAGATCTTTAACTATAAAACGTACTGTCCTAAGGCAAGAAGAATAACATACATAGGGGGCTGGATTATTATGTCCGCCTTCCTGTGAACTGATCATTTGTTTTTCCAGAGTCGCAGGTTTATTTTCTGGGACCCCACTTTTGGTGCTTCCTAAGAAGAAGACTTACTATGGACGACAAGCCATACAAACCGATGACAAGATCAATACCAACACCTCATGCTTTTAAAACTCCGACGCACATCATGCACCCCATATGGGATTAGTAAAACTGCCCATATTGCCAGGCATCTATCGAAAAACACAGGGTCAAACACATTGCAGTTTTAATACACCAGTTAGCATTGCGCAGGAATGTGTGATATCATTCAAACTGTACACCTAAAGATTTTGATAGATGACAGACAACTACAGATCTACATACCACAGTCCAGCGTTTCCTCTATACAAGCCATACCAGCACAGGAGAATGCTCGGACTCGTCTCCCTCGCCGCTACCCCTATAGGGACTCTACCACTTCTGATGGAAATTTTTCCATCTTTTCCTTACGACTGTTCAGCCGACCCGATTGTTCTGGAAAAGCAAGGTACACATACCGATAAAGCCCGGATATACGGAATCCGACGTATCGGGCTTTATCAGTACGGTGTGTACCCAGCTTTACAATCAAGTAGGACCACCGATATGCTAATTCGCTTTCCACAGACAATCCTAATTGGGAAATCGTAGATGGATGAAATAGATAGATTGGTGTAATTTTAAGGTTTTTAATCATTTGAATTTTAGTAGGCAGATATGTACCCTTTAACTTACCATTTCCATTTGGAATCCTCTTCTTTTTGATGTCCCTTTACCTTTTTCTTATTGGTTGCTTTGGTGTCCTGGTTTTTCCTTTTTCTAGAACCCTTGTCTTTCTTTTCAGCAAAATCTTCTCCTCATTATCTTTGGGGATTTTTTCCTATCTGGCTTTTTGTCCCTTCTTCTTCGATCGTCTTTTTCAGACTCCAGTTTTACTTTCTTCTTCACAGAACTAAACTCAATTTCTTCTTTATATCCTCAATTTCTCTTTTTATTCCTTTAATTCGTTCTTGTCACTTGGGCTCCTTATTTTTTTTCTTTCTTCTCACCCTTTTTTAATACCTTTTCTTCTTTTTCAATTTATTACTTCTTTGTAATTTTGGTCCATTTCTCTAGTTCTTCCTCAAAACTTTTTACCCTTTGAGAACCTTCTCCTCTACGTCATGCCACCATTTCCTTCTAAATCCCACTACTTCACACTTCCCCGTATGCAAAGTGCTCCAACTTCCTTTTCTCCCCTTCCGTAGCTCGGAACTTCTTGTGTTCATTGGACAATTTATTATCTTCCATTGTATGTTTCTCTCTCTATTTTGGCTCTTTATTTTATCTTTGTGTGAATGTTCTTTGGATTTCTTCTCTTTGGATGGATTTTTTATCTTTTATTTTAGAGGGTCTCGCTTCTCTGTCTTATCCCTTACTTTTCATCTGTGCTTTGTCCTTTCTTCGCTTTCGCCCTCTTCTCTTCCCGCTTCTTCTCTTTTCCAGGTTGCGTTCCTTCATCTGTAAGAACTTTTTTGCTCCCTCCCGAGTTTCCTTGTTTTCTTTACCTTTTTTCACGGTCTCCTTTGTTTTTTTACGTCTCCACTTTTTTCATTGGTCTTGCTCCCCTTATCTTCTTTTGTGCTCTTTTTCTTTTCAGAAGCCCCTTTCTTCTCCAGATTGCTCGTAACCTTCTCCTTTCAGATTCATCTTCACACTCCGGTTTTTTCTTTGACCATGTGATGGTTTTCTCTCTGCTTTCATTGTACAATTTTTCACACTTTCATCATGTACGGCTCATTGTAGGTATAACAAATCCCATTAACCTCTCCATTTGTAGAGACGGGCAAGGATTTGTCTGTATTACAGAACTCTCCACTGAATATATTCCGATCTCCAAGGTCATTTTTTCTTCTCCGCTCTGAAATCTTTAAGTAAACAAAAAGGACATTACAACTGACTTCTTAGAACAATTACAACCAGGAAATCTGATATCAGCTTAACAGACTGTCAATTATTATTAGTTTGAAATGTGTCCAGATTGGTTTTCTCAAGGGCTGTGTATCTAAACGAATCTCAATTAAACTGTGTGTGAAGACGTTTTCATCAGATGATTTCTGCAATGTATGTAAAAGGGCGCCAAATAATGTGCACCGAGAAGACAAATAAACCAAACAAGCCACACTGGTGTTGCAGGGATTAGGCATAACAATACAGGGGTTATAATCAACTGCCACCATGTGGCCCCTACAGTTTATTGTTTTGGCCATTTCTTTTGGCGAATTGGAGCATCGCTAAGACTATACGGCTCTTGATGAAATAGGGGGGAGAATAGTGAGTGTGCTTACCAATTGTGTCTTAATTTTTGTACATTTGTACTCAGTGTTTAACTGAAATAAAAAAAATGGCATTTTAGTTTTTTGAAGAACGGGAGGTAAAGGAGCAGTGTCTTAACCTCCCTTCGTCAATAAAACATGCAGGAGCCAGGAACGATGTTAAGGAGACTTAACTCGGTCCGCTCGCTCCTCCGCCACGTATGTGACAGGTCCCCACGGACTCTGAATGCTATGTGCATTGCTATTTGTTTATAAGGTAATTTTGGCCACAGGAGCTTCCCACAGCCCCCCCTTTTGTGTATATATTGTACAGCAGGATTCTCTGCAGAAGATTGACCAAGCTTCCATGTGGTAGTAGCACCCCCAACCATCCCTTTAATTGGAGGTCTTATGCCTTGATACTAAGCATTGGATGGGAGGGCCTCTTCCCTCCTTGTTAAGCCAGTAGGCGGGTGGAAGTGAAGCCTGTAATACTAATCCAATGCAAGTGTCAGGAGACAACCTTCCCAAGAAAATGCAACCAAGCAGGGAGTGTCACCCAGATAAATGACCCAAGTAAACTGTTATGGAGACATTCCATACTGGGGTTACCTTGACGTGTTGGAAGGTCGTTTTCACTTTTATGCTAAAATTGTAACTAAACCCCCCATGTTTTTACTGTTTGCACTAGCATAGATTTATAACATAGTGGGGCCCAGGAATGTGCATTGATCATCCTTTTCTTGTTTGGTTTTAATGTTTTGGTCAGATCAGTGGCACTTCCACTATCTGTTATAAAGTGATTTTGCCACAGGAGCTCCCACAGCCCCCCCTTTTCTGTATGCATTGCATTGCTGAAGTTGAAGACCCGGAGGTATAAACACAGATCTTTTACCTCCCGTTCTTCAATAAAACTAAATGGCAATTTTTTTTTTAATCAGTGGCGATTCCCTTAATGGAATAGTAGTAGTACTTGGCATGTATCATAGATTTATAGATCAGGGGATAGTTTTAGGGGGTGCGTTAACATGTATAATGTGCCAAGAGATTTTTCATTTTAGGACCTGTAACTACAAAATTCTAATTTTGTCAGCAGACAATTTCCAACACTTCCACGCTCTTTATAGTAAGTAAACCCTGAAATGAAGGGGTCACACTTTTCAATCTTTAATATACAATACTATTCAATAACAATTAATATAACTTTTCGTTTACGCTCAAGTACTATACTGAAAAAAGTATCTTCCTAAATTCACCAGTTATGGCTGATTTGCCTTGCTGATTGTATTGTGTGTGTGTTTTTCTGCTCCTTTCTTATGGCTTCAGTTTTCATGTCAGGGATGGTTGGACTCAACAGACTACAAAACAGGACAGGCCCTCTGCCAACTCAACAAAGGCCATTGGGGAGATTACCAAGAGCAGCAATCCTCTCTGGGTAAAATCTTCTGTCCCAGTATAATATCAGGTTTGCACCCATATGCCGACTTAAATCGGTTAGAGTGACTAACTGGACTAAAACTCGTTGCCCCTTGTTTTAAATCTGGACTTCTCTCCCTCATTCTCCAATGAGAATTAGAGATCAAATTTTGGATATTTAAAGATCTCTGACCTATTTTTACATTACTAAGTTTAGATTGCCAGCACTCTTTTCTTGGTCGCCATTTTACAATATTCTGGCACTGGGGTTCTGTCCTAGAGAAAATGAGACAATAGCAAAATATCTGCAGAAATGTGGCACACCAGGGTATACAATTTATTAAAGTGTCTCCAGACTGGGGAAATTAAGTTTGGGCAATTCAGTTTAATTGAAGAACGGGAGGTAAAGGAACGTGGCTTAATAAACCTCCTGTTCTTCAATAAAAAAACAGGCTGACAAAGGATTGAAAATGCAAGTTTCTCAAGGCATGATACACTACTGAATCTTGTAAAGCACGCTTTTTATACTACTAACAAAGTTTCGACATTACACAGATGTTATCTTTTGCCCCCATGGCTGGCAATGGCTGTTGTAAAACATTTTTATTTTACGACATCCATTGCCAGGCATGGGCAAAAGATAACATCTGTGTAATATCAGAAACTCTTTGTTCTAGTATGTAGAAATAGAGTGCTTTACAAGATCAGTATTGTATCATGCCTGAGGAAGAAGCCCTAAGTTGCGTCGAGCTTGCATTTTCAATCATTTGCTTTGCATTTCAATCATTTGCTTGCTTTTCAATCATTTAGTAAGCCAATAAAAGTTTATCACTAGTACAGTCTTTATGATGGTTCATCACTTTTAAGCTGTGTACACACACAATGCAATTATTTTGGTCCAGCAACCGATAGTTCAGTGTAGCTCAATCAGGCCGAAAAAATTGAAAACATTTTTTGGGCTGCGACTGACTGTTCATTTGAATCGATGATGGGGCGATCGGACGCATACTAAACCACGGCGATCGTGCGTCTTCGATGGACTGCTTAATGATGTCTCACTATTCAAGTGTATCTATTATTGTTGCATCACAATCTATATGTTTTATCAGTATTAAAGTGCATCACTATTATAGTGGATCACTATTAGTCTACTATGGTGCATCACTATTATGAATGTATCACTATTACAGTGGATCTATTATGGTCATCACTATCATGATGTATCATATTACAGTGCATCACTTTATGGTGGAATCACTATTAGTGTACTATGGTGCATCACTATCATATGTATCACTAATACAGTCTGTCAAAGTCTGGAAAATCTAGTAGAAGAGCAACCTGACATGGCAGTTTCCTTAAAAATCTAAAGAGTAAATTTCTCTCTCACTTTCGCTAGTTATTCTGCCCTTTTCTCCCACACAAGGAAACAATTACTGTACAGAAGAGATGCTAAGAATAAATGACTCCCCTGGGTGAGGGAAGTATAACATCATTTCACAGCTTTTACAGTGAAGATTTGTATGTGTGGGGAACCAAACAGATCTGTACTAATGATAACCAAGGACAGAAAGGCCTCATAAGGAAAATCTGGTGTAAAAGGGAGTCAATGAAGCCATTATATCAAAATTAAAAAACAAACAACCCGATAGACGTACACAATATATTGTCCGCCATGTGCAATGTAGTTTTAAATACCGTACCCTGGGCAGTTAATATCCCCTATAACTACAATGTAAACACCTTTCTGTTACATGCTGATGGAGAAACATTCCAGGATTATTTAATGCCCGATTCTTGTACAAGTCATTGTGAATTGATTGACCCCAGTCAGATTGACCATGGATCTAACTGAATATATCAAACCAAGATCATCATTTTTCAGGAACAATGAAAGGGAACTTTCAATGTATGTACAACGGTAAGTGGGTTCACACACCTTTCCTCTTATCTTCCTCTGCATGTAAATCTCTCTCTATGTCCACTGCTCATGGCAATGTTGCTGTTTTTCATTCATCCAAAACTGACTGTGTTCCCTGACAACTACAATAAAAAAAGAATTAAGTTTTTATGCAACACAAGCTGGCCACAACTTCAACTACTACCTCTCATGTCCGCATCGTGTTCCAACACCGTCTGTCCCGACCATTTATCGAACGATTGCACAAACGTAACACAACCTCAGTCTGAAAAAAGTAATGTAATACTTGCTGCTCCACTCGACATTACAATCTATTCGCCATTCATCTTGAATCAAATGTCTGAATCGTGTAATGTCGAGGTGGTGTGGACACCAGCGTTAATGACAATATACAGCGAATACGTGAAGGGGCAACAGAAATAAAAAAGGATGTTTACAATCCAGTAACAAATGTTGATATTTTTTGTCCTCATCCCCAAATCCTTTTCGCACTGCTAACTGAACTGGGCGACCCAGCAAAGACTTGGGGTGAAATCCCCAAAGTATAAATTGAACTTACTGACCAGGGACAACAGGCACACAAATTTATTCCATTAAGGTACAAATTAAATATGGGATCCACATTAAAATGCAACAATGAACTATAATAATGGCAACTTTACTTCTTTCTTCAATATCAATGATCCCGTAATTCCATTTACAGGAGGATCCTGGGGGAATATCGGGTACAATTCTTACCTTCCATTCTCTTGAATCTGCTTTCTGCAGAATTATTTTCTGCTTTCTTGTTTCTTGGTAAAGACTATGTTAAAAAAAAAAAGACACCTGGGAGTTACAACGATTATTACAATACAATGCAACTTACTTTACTTAATATAAGTTAAGGCTTATCACCACTAACATTTTATACGTTACCTTTTTTCCGTTCATTGAAGACCGGGTGGGGAAAGAGCTATGTCTTTTTAAACAGCGCAGATACAGGTCGGAGAGAACTTACCCTTGATTGTGCTCCCTTGCACTGTAGCCACATGCAGATACATTGGAGGTGCATCGGTAGACATAGATCTTTACCTTCCGTTCTTCAGGAAACTGAAAAAAAAAAGTTAAATATAAAGGTTTAGTGGAGATGCCCTTTAATTAACAAACGGGTAAATACTAAATCTGATTAATCACAGAACACAGGTCTTGAAGACAAAATCATTTTGATTTACATATTAAAACAAGACTTTTCTAATTTTGTGCATTACTGATGTAAGCAGTAACCAACCACTACAGCTACCGAATGCATCAATTGATCCCGTCTCTAACAGA
The DNA here is from genome assembly GCA_019447015.1 of Hymenochirus boettgeri. Lineage (NCBI taxonomy): Eukaryota > Metazoa > Chordata > Amphibia > Anura > Pipidae > Hymenochirus > Hymenochirus boettgeri. Next base: position 120,916 of record JAACNH010000613.1, on the reverse strand, counting down.
GGACAACTGCAACAGACAGAGCACACAGCACTACACACCCAACCTTTTTCAACAACTGAACTTTTTATTTTGGCCACACCTCATTACAACCTATGCCCTCCTGACTTCTGTCCCCATGGTCGGCTGAGTCTTGAATCTCAGGATGCTAACCTTAAATGGTATCTCCACTCGTATTTTCAAGTTTTGGGAATCCATTCTATGAGAACGGGAGGTTAAGGAGCTGTGCCTTACTTCCGTTCTTCAACAGAACACACAGGAGACTGGTGACAACTAATAAACTTACCCGCTCGCGTCGCTCACCCGGCGCATAGTCTGACAGGTCCCAACGGACCTGTCTTCTATGCGCAATCTATGCGCATAGAAGACAAGTCCGTCGGACCTGTCCAGACCAAGCGCCGGGGGAGCGAGCGAGCAAGTTTCTTAGCTTGTCACCAGTCCTGTGTTTTGAAAAAAACGAGTGGAGATCCCTTTAAGGTTCATCACATTACAAGTTTCTCAATCGGGCGAAACGGCCGGGTCGTTCGGAGATCTGCCCGGTCGGTTGGGCATGATCCCCAACCAAAGGGGCGTTTCGGACGATAAAGGGGCCCATACGCAAGCCGATTATCAGCCGAAACGAACGTTTGTACACTCGTGCTTCGCGGGTCGGGGCCCGTGATCACACTTGTGTACGAACCCTAGTGTTATGCCTAAACACGTTGTTAAAGGGCACTGATTCCGCTGACCCTTCTTTACCTAGACCTTACGGGTAGCTACATTAGGTTTGATACCATTTTTGAAACAAATCAAGTTTTCCCATTCTAATTTTCGATTTTCTAATTATCAATTAAATGTTTTGGATGATAAAAGGGGATTTTTATGTTTTACTCCACCTGTAAAATCCCTTCTCTGAAGCCGTAAGGGGGACCCAGGAACGCAGGGGTTAAGCACCCTTTCTCCCGGACGGACACTTTAAAAATTGAAAGACTGAGGCTCCATTGCTCCTCCCCTCAGCTATAACACTCCAGTGCAGCCTCACGGAAGCCTCCTCCATTTGGTCCCAAAGAGGTGCGTAATCAATAATGAAATAATAGATAGTAGAATAAACAAAAAAAAAAACCAGGCAACAGGCCAAGACATCATGTAAACAACATGGAGGAAATATTGGGTCCCCCTTACGGCTTCAGAGAAAGGGATTGTACAGGTAGTAAGGTACCCAGGAAACGCAGGAGACGTCCCAAAGTCCCAACTTGTAGGGTGGGCAACCCATAAAACCACTTAAACCTCCGCAGTTCTGAGGATAGAGATCGCCCAAGGCTGTATCCTGCTCCGAAAAAACTTGGAGGCGATAAATTTGATAAAGGTATGGATGGAAGACCAAGTTGCCGCTCGACATATCTGGCCCACCGAGGCGCCATGGCGAGCCGCCCAGGGGCTCCAACAGCCCTAGTAGTGGCCATAACCCCAGGGAGGAACGGCCCACTGCCAAGTCGCAGCAGCGGACAATAGTAGATCTAATCACCTTGCCAGAGTTTGTGGAAAGCCCAGAACCCACGGCGGGGCCCCGCCAGAAGAATGAACAAAGCCTGAGTGGAACGGAAGCCTTCCGTACGAAGGCAGCCACGGATCTCCTTGTCTTTGCGCAAAAAATCGGAACTTTTTGGTTGTCTCGAGAGGCCATCAAGTCGATTTCCGGAGTCCCCCCATCTCTGTGTCAGTTGTTTGAAAACATCCGGATGGAGAGCCCCATTCTCCTGGATCGAGCGTTAACTTCGGCTTAGGAAATCGGCCTCCGTGGTGAGACACCAGGTTATGTATATTGCGCATAATGCTGGTTTGTAACCCTCTGCCCAGGTTAGAATTCTGGTGTGCTTCTGCGATGGCCATATCGCTTCTGGTGGCCCCCTTGATAATTTATGTATGCCACAGCCGTGGCGTTGTCCGAATGTATCGTTCTTTGCCCGTCAGAAACCGTCCAGTGAGACAGAGCAAGGAATATTGCTCTTGACTCCAGGACATTTATGCAGAAGCATTTCGTCCTTGGTCCAAAGACCTTGGGCCTTTTGAGAGTCTCATACTGCTCCCTATCCTCGGAGACTGGCGTCCGTCGTTACCACCACTGTCCACGTGGGCACAAGAGTTTTGCCCATCACTAAGTTGCTCTCCACGTCACCAGGTTAGGTAAACCGAATCGGATGCGGGAGATGTATCCAATGTCCACGAATGTTGGGGATTTGTCCCAACATCGGTTGCCTGCTCGGGCGGAAGGGGGTTTTCTGCGCATTTTAGACCCCGGGTCATATGGTCAGCCCTTCTGCTCATCAGCATAGGGATAGCTATGCTGGATGCTACTCCCACGTATGGAGCAGGTGGGGCCTGAAATCCACCGGCTCCTTGCAGCATGGCTGTGGTAGTTGTTCCCAGGAGACACAGTATAGCGAGGTCCTTTTCTGAAGCTGACACTTTAAAAACTGGAGGAGGCTTCCGGTCTCATAGTGTTATTAGCTGAGGGGAGAGCACTGGAGCCTCATCTTTCAATTTTTAAAGTGTCCGCTCCTGGAGAAAGGGTGCTTACCCCTGCGTTCCTGGGTCCCCCTAAGGCTGCAAGAGAAATTTCATTTTAAAAAAATTGGAAATCTTGAGATCTGTTGCAGTTCGAATCCAACCAGGACTCATCGCTACCAAAAACTCCTGAGCCTATTTAGAGACACCAAAGTTTTCTTATTCACCTATCTACTAAAACTAGTCACGTGACCTTTATTACCTAACTGCTACGTTTTGCACTTTACGTGCATTTCTAGCAATATTGGCCCCCGTTCCCTCCCTTTGTGACAGACTTCATCTCCAATAAGCTTTTTAGTAGCTTGAGCATGTGCAAAGCGACACCAAGGGCAAAAGCAGTCAGTCATTGGTTGCGATGGAGGGATGAGCCGGCTTCCTGTACCAGAAGGGAACAATCATTATCCATAAATATCTGGTTAGTAATGAATCTATAATGTGCTGAAGATATAGGTTGGAATTGAAGGTAGGTAACTTACCACTTTTTTGTTTTACATATTTGACTTTCCTTTAACACAATTCACACCGCTCAGGAGCACATTGCTTAGTTATTGTTTGCATACGATGTACAGTATGTTCTTACTTAAAATAGGTATTAGAACCCCATCAGGTCCCGTTCACCACACGCCTATAGTGTGGATGCTGTGGGTTTAGAATATATTCAAGCACATACCGCTCCCAGACAACGGTCCAAGATATACCCACTATTACCCACAGCCAGACCGTCAAGATATACCCACTATAACCGCACCACACACGGTCAAGATATCCCCCTATAACGCACCAGACACGGTCAAGTATATAACCAATCATAACCGCACCAGACACGTCAAGATATACCCACTATAACCGCACCAGACAACGGTCAAATATACCCACTATAACCGCACCAGACACGGTCAAGATATACCACTATACTAACCGCACCAGACACGGTCAAGTATACCCACTATACACGCACCAACACGGTTCAAATAACCCCCTATACCTGCACAGACACTGGTCAAGTATACCCACTATAACCCCACCAACACCGTTCCAGATATACCCACTATAACCACACCAGACCACTGTCCAGATATACCACCACTATAACCACCACCAGACACGGTCAATATACCCACTATAACCGCACCAACACGGTCAAGATATACCCACTAATAACCGCACCAGCACGGTCAAGATATACCCCCTATACTGCACCAACACAATCAAGATATACCCACTATAACCACACCAGACACGGTCCAAGATATACCACTATAACCACACCAGAAACACGGTCAAGATATACCCACTATAAATGCACCAACCGGTCAAGATATACCCACTATAAACACCACACCAGACCCGGTCAAGATATACCCACTATAAACTCACCAGACACTGTCCAGATATACCCACTATACCCACCAGACACGGTCCAGATATACCCCATAACTGCCCATAACCGTTCAAGATATCCCACTAACCTGCCCAGACACGGTTCAAGATTCCCACTATACCCACACCAGACACGTCAATATCCCCACTATACTGCACCAGACACGTTCAATATAACCCACTATACTCCAAAACGAGGCACTCAACAGACAATAAACTAGGGAATACAAATCCTACCTCCATATAAGTGAATGGAGCAGGTAAATAATACTAAATCATCATCACATCATCATAAAACAAATTTTAAATACAATAAACCCTAGCCAACCCGCTTCAGACCATGTCAGGAGGGAGCGCTATCAACAGTGATGGATGACTAAAAGGGAATTATTTTTGTACTACCTGTAAAAATCCTTTTCTCTAAAGCTGTAAGGGTGACCCCGGAACGTAGGAGTTTAAGCACCATTCTCCAGGAGCGGACACTTTAAAAGGGAGCGTAAGCAAACAGAAGTAACCACAAACCGAAATAAACAAGAAAAACAACTAGGCAACAAGCCAAAGACAATCATGTAACAAACAGGGAGGAAGTACCTGGTCCCCTTTGCGGCTTTAGAAAAAAGGATTTTACAGGCGAGTACAAACAAAATGCCCTGTTTCTCTGTACAGCCTATAGGAGGACCCCAGGACCGTAGGGGACGTCCAAAGTCCCGAATTTGAAAGGGTGGGAAATTGAGACTTAGGTCTCCGCAGTCCTCAGGATAGAGCAGCCCCAGTCTGTATTCCCTCTCCGCAAAAACTGGAGACGATAAAATTTGATAAGGTGTGTATGGAAGAACAAGTTCCGCCCGACATTTCTTTCCCCCGAGGCTCCATGTTGAGCCGCCCAGAGGCTCCGACCACCGGGTAGAGTGAGCCGTAACCGCAGGGAGGAACAGCTCCAACCGCCAGTAGCAGCGGATAATAGTAGATCGAATCCCCTTGCCAAGGTCGAGGAGAAGCCCTGGACTGACCCCCGTGGGGTCCCGCCAGCAGTATGAACAAGGCCTGAGTGGAACGGATACCCTCGGTGACATCAATTGATTCGCAGAGCTCTCACTACGTCAAGATAATGCATACTGCTCTCTTTGGAAGAGAGGATTAGGAAGAAGGCTGGAACTATAATTTTCCTGATTGATATGAAGACGATACCACCTTCGGCAGAATGGAACGAGGATGCCTTGTCTGACGAGCGTTAGACACGAGGGTTTCCACGGACACAGCGGCTAGTTCTGAAGCTCTCCTCCTTCATTCTGATTCTGCCATCACCATATCGCTTTGTGTGCCCCTTGGGTGATTTATGTATGCCACGGCTGTGACATTGTCTGACTGGATGCGGACGTTCTTCATCAAAATGTCTGTCAGCAAGACAGGGCAAGAATAGTTGCCCGTAGTTCCAGGACATTGGTTGGTAGAAGGGGTTTCTCTTCCTTGGACCAGCGGCCCTGGATTTTAGAGAACCGCATACCCTGCCCCATCCTTGGAGGCTGGCATCCGTTATCACCACTGTTAGGTTTCCCCCGCTGATAGTTGGTCTCCAATGTCCAACCGGTCAGAGAACTCGGACCTGAGCGGAAGGTAAACAGGTAGTCTAGAGACTGCTGTGATTTGTCCCAGCAGTGAATAGATATCTCTGGAGAGGTCGTAGATGGCAAAAGTGAGTACGGAACTGCTCCACCGATGACCACCATGTTCCCCACCAGGCCTCACGCTTGTTGAATGGAAGTTTTTCTGGTTGTTTGTGCCTGATGGGCTAGACTCTTCAGTGAGGAGATTTTGTCTTGGGGGAGAATAATTTTGTGGATGGTTTGTATCGAACAACATTTCCAGAAAGATCATGCGCCTCAACAAGTTATAGACGACTTTGCCCTATATATGAACCTCATTTAAGGTCCTTCCATGAGCGATTAGCTCTGAGCGATTTCCTGTTTTAAAGAGATATTTTCTGTTTTTAATTAGAGAATTGACAGCGTTAAAAAACTAAAGCGTTTATTTAACTGTGGTTGCCGCCTAGTAAATGTACTAACCTAACACTATTTATTTCTAGAAGGGTGCCTGTGTAAGTAATTAATCACTGGTGTGTTTTTTTGTTTGTTTTTTTTAACTACTTACTGCTTGAATAGGTGGTAGGAATGTTTGAAGTACAACTCAAAGCACTGGATACTAAAACAAATACTTGTGTTTAAAAACACTGTTACCTGTGGAGCGGGGGCTGGTAGGAGACAAGGAAAGGTTTTTTTTTTTTTTCTCTCTCTCTCTGATTGGATGGGGTGTAAACTAATTGGTTTAAATTGGCTGAGGCCTGTTGCTCTGGTTGTTTGAACCTCATTTAAGGTCTTTCCCATGACGTATTCCTGTTTTAAGAGATTTTTTCTGTTTTTAAGAGAATTGACAGCGTTAAAAAACTAAAGCGTTTAAAACAAGAAAGCGTTTAAGAACAACACTATTCTCTGCTGTGTCTCTGCTGTGTATTGCTGTTAGTATGGACATTTTTGTTGGGCCCGCGCAATGTGCATCCTGCCGCATGTATGGGATCTTGGAGCCAGCCGCCCCAGGGACCTATGTATGTGTCAGATGTGAGTGGGTTGCCCATCTGAATCCTGAGGTACAGGGTAAACTTGCAAGCATTGCGGACTTGGCAAACCTGGGGGAAATGCAGGTACTGGCAGGGGCCATGAAACTGGTGGTTGAGATTGGGGCAGATAAGTGGAGAAGGAGATAGATTTGTAAGGGTCAACCAGGTGAACAAAACCACTCAAGACAAGCCAACAAGCAAAAAAAAAAACACACAAAAAACCAACAAACATCCTCAATCAAACAAACACAACCTCAAACAAAACAAAGAACACAAAAGGTGTCAAACACAGCAGAGGAATGTCCGCAGCTTTGCCCCCTCCCCAACATCTTTCTTTCTCTTTCCTTCTGTTGTTTGTTACTTCTTCATTTATGACGCATCTGCTGTGCTGAACATGGAGTCTTCTCCAGACTTGGCAAAATGACCCACCACAGAGATTATCCTACTGGATGCGTCTGGCGGGCAGCTTTGTAAAAAAAAAAAAAAAAAAAAAAAGCTTCTGATAATGGATGTTCAGTAGGGATACTTATAATGGATGTTCAGTATGGTTACTTATAATGGATGTTCAGTAGGGATACTTATAATGGAAGATCAGTAGGGATACTTATAATGGATGTTCAGTAGGGATACTTATAATGTGATCAGTAGGGATACTTATAATGGATGTTCAGTAGGGATACTTATAATGGATGTTCAGTAGGGATACTTATAATGGATTTTCAGTAGGGTTACTTATAATGGATGTTCAGTAGGGATACTTATAATGGGTATCTGACTGTTTTCAAGCCCCTACCCTACTTTAATTACATATATTCTCCAACGTCAGAGACAATGACTAAGGGAGGAGCCAGAAATATATCGGTTACTGCATGTGTTTAATTCTCCTTTAATTTAAAAGATGGTGAAATGGCTTTAACTTTCTTGACTCTGGATCTCCTTTATTCATTTACTGGCCATGTCTGCACTATTGCTGAGATTGCACTTTATTTGAAAGTTATTTCTGTGTTTACAGGAACCCTGAAGATTTGCCGATCTCAACTCCTTTTAGAAAGTTTGTGACTGTTAGACGCAAAGCACCGGCACTTCACTCTTCATTGAGAAGCAGAAGGGTACCAAAGCATGATGAGGTATATAGGGTGGGACGGGAGGGGATTTTATTATCTGTGCGCCAAGAATAAGGTGTGTTGTGTTATCCAATGTTTTAATCTGAGTGATAAACAACTGACAATTGGCCGGATTTCAGATAACCGATTTTGTAAACCTTTAGCATGTGCCATTTATAGTGCAATTTATTTGCTATTTTATACAGAGCAAACTGGGTTATATGAATAACTGCATACAGCTTAAAGGGCAAGTCCACCCTTCAGATAAGATAAATTGTATAAAGGTAAATCACTCCCCAAGCTTCCAAACTACAATATTAAGCTACAGAGATGTGGCTCTCAAGATGTTTGGAAACTTCAACTCCCACCATTCTCTGGTTGCAGTATGCTATGAGAGAATGCTGGGAGTTGTTTGCAAACATCTGGAGGGCCACATTTTAGTCATTTGACATCCTAGCAAATGACTAAATTCTATTCCCTTAGCTGCCTCTTCTCAGCATGTGCGAGCTTGGCAGGAAGTGGTAACCCTTTGAGAGATTAGAACTAGTATGGGGGGGTAAACCTGCCTTTAATCAGTCACATGAGTCATGCTGTTCTATTTCTTTATTTGATGGTGCAATGTTTGTTAATCAATGTTACCTTTGAAATTGGATACAGAAATATTAATGACTATAGTTCGTCTTAAAATTGGAAAACTGTCTGCCCCTCCCTCTGTTATCTGCTCTGTTCTAACCCCTCAATCTATCCAAGTACTAGTCCTTGTATTTGCTTTTGTTCTTTCATTTCCAGATTCAGAACATTCAAATGTCTTCAGACTCCATTTGTGACTTTAATGTTTGCTGCCCATCAGCGAAAAAGAAAAAGTTATGTACAGACATCAATGCAATGCTGAACTCCTCTGAAGATATCACTGAGAGCCCACTAGCCAAGGAGCCACTGCTCTCCAGTACACCGTCAGTGTTCCCCAGGTCTTCTCAGAGAAATGGTAACGTGTTGGTTAAGCAGCTGCCCTTGTGTGAGGCCTTAGAGGAGAGTGTTCTGCAAAGCTGTCCTGCAGTTGGATCCCCCAAGGAACTGGCTCAAATAAATATGTACAAGGCTTGTGGAGCGGTCAGTGTCCAGGAGAGGAGAACACCGATGTTGCGTGTAGATAATCTGGAAGACAGGAGCACCAATCCCAGTGATAAGATGGACTCCCAATTCCATGTAGAAAGTGGTTCTTGTTATGTAAAGAGGCTGAGGATTGGATCACAGCAATTGGGAAAATCTCCCCATTTGCATCTTGCATCTTATTCTCCCATCACACTTTCATCTTGTGTGTCTCAATCTGTCGTCTGTATAGATGGGACCAGAAAGCAGAACAGTGATGTTTTCTCTGTGAGCTCTGAACTGTTTTCAAACTCTGTTATCGACGGGGATGTTTCCTGCAACCCCACTGAGGAATGTACAAATGGTCCAATAGAGACTGCAAATGATTTGAACGCTGTGCCAGACCACAGCCTCTCTCAAATGGATGTGCCTGTAGACACGTTGCCTATTAAGAAGATGCAGCCTGTTGTTGTACTAGACTCTCGGTCTGTAGCAAAATACCTGCAAAGCAAACAAAGATCTTCTGTCACCTCCTTTGTCCACACTCAATGGACATCACAGCACCAGCAGCTGGATAATCAGCCAAGGGTTCCTCAGGAAATGAATGTTGGCAATGATACAAAGAAACAGACGCCCTGGTATCCAGCATGTAACTCTGTAGGGCTACCACAGTGCTACACTGGTAGCCATGTGGGAAAGGATACACCATCTATTAAAAGGAGGCCGAGCTGTCCTTCAAATGACCTGTCGGGAATAGAGGTGATTTCCACAGACTGTGCCGTAGATGATGAGTCTCCACATTGCTCTGGTGCTGGTCAGATCCAGATACAGTCTCACAACCCCAATCAGGTTTCCCATAGTGAAATGCAACCAGTTGTGTGCTTAGACTCGGGTTCAATATCTAGATATTTCTTGAAAGAATTGGCCAGCCAGGAGGAGAAGTCAATGTCCACAAGCTATGAGCCAAGTCAATGGACAAGCAACAATAATGCTCAAACTCCAGATTTCACAATGAATCCCAACAAAATAAAAATGCAAATCCGTTCCCATGTTCCAGTGTCTGGAGGAACCGTGCGGAAAGTTTGCATCAGTGGATTTAGTGCAAAACGATGGGGCAACCGCCCTAAAAAAGTACGCGCTCAGCAGCAGCTGTCTTTCCGGGAAAATGAAATGGCTTTGCACAGATGTCAACAGGTAATTGTGGGAAGGATGGGAAGCTTAAAGGATGGGAAGCTTAAAGGAGCAGTGTAGAAAAATATCAAACTAAACCATAAACAATCCACACATTTAATACCATATGAATACTAGGCAGTTGATGCACAGTAAATGTTATTATAAGTGTTTATTAGAAAGGTTACGTTCCATGTATTTGTACCATCACTCCTAGTTAGTGCATTCTCCTCTCTCTGTTCTTAGCCCCTCCCAGAAGATGCTACTAGAGTGGGGAGCGTGTGCGGTAGACTTGAACTGTGCCTCCAATCAGTATGCAACAGCCAATAGCATTCACCCTGTGAGTTTGTGTTTTAGTGAAAGTGAAGCTGTCTTGGTATGGGAGAGTACGCAGCTCTGGCAGCAGTCATCACAGTTGGTATTAAATTAGATTATCTTTCGCCTGCAGTTTGGAGGGGAAGGTGTGTGTTTGTGGAATTATGCTCAGTGCTAGATTAAGATTCTGCTCTAACGCAAGACAGCACGAACAGTAACTAATTGCAAGATTGGGTGTCAGATGCAGGCACATTAAGAGCACAGAGTAACAGGTAATGCCTATTCATTTTCATGGTCTTAAAGTGAACTATTCCTTTAATGTATTGATTGAAGACCTGGGGGTTAAGGAGCTATTCCTTACATCAATCAATATCTCAGTAGCCAGGGACGAAGGTGAGTAATGGCTCCTTAACCTACCGGTTTTCAATCAATACATTTAAGGGGTATGTTCACCCCTGAAATAAAGTATTATATATCGGTAAATCACCCCCCTAAAACCTCAATAGTTAGAAAGCTGACACATGTCTGGCTAATCTGTTATGCAGCAAGTTGATGTTCACTGCCTCTCAACAGTTTGTGCCTCTTTCAAGCTCTCCAAAATAGAGGAATCGCTGTCAATCATTGTCTGTTACACCTACAACTGACAGCTGCTAACTGGAAGAACCAGGAAGCAGAAAAAGGATGAACAGAACAGCATGCAACATCTCAGACTAGACAAATATTTCAGCTTTCTAACTATTGCAGCTTTAGGATTTGGGTGGTGATAAACCTAAATACAATCTTTAAAGGGCAATTATAGTGAGAAAATTGTTTTTTTTTAATTTCTTCTAATTTATCCTATAAGTCATCCCATCCACCAGGGTACCTTTAGTTTCTTTAAATTCTACATAGTCCCCGAGATATAAGCCTTTGAATATGCTGTGATTTGTAGGAGCTGCTACACCTCATCTGTCACTCAAAGGCACACACCCACACAATCCAAAGCTCCCCTGCAGTACTGTCACACACTCTCTCACCCACACTATATGTACCATGTGCAACATAGTCAAATGCTGTAGTGCTAAACACAATCAATAAACCATTAACCCAGCAATATGAGTATAACACACTATAAAACAGCCCCTCCCCCCAAAAAAAATCTTATATACATACAAAACCAGTGACTCAAATGGAACACTAATACAGTATATATGATACAGTAATACAGACTATATACCAAACAAGACACACAGTGCAATGTATGAAATATATAGACTAAAGCAACTGAAATGTAACAGGACAACAAGCAGTGTCACTGTGTTTGTGAAGGTCTCACTACAAGCTGCTGTTACACTGACTCTCTCTTCAGTGATTATGATCTCAGCTAAGCAGGGGGAGAGATATGAACTTTAGGTAAAAAGTAAATAACAATTAGCAAAGTTAGAGAACAGGGAGAGTTCAGTAACTTACTTGTAAAGAATCTCAGCACCACTTGTCCTCCTCTCTCCCCCTCTGCCCCTCCCTTCATTATATTGCTACTTTCTCTACTGCTTGCAGTCTAGCTCTGGAAGGGATGGGGTCAACAGGATGTCAGCACTTCATTTAAAGTCCTTTCAACTGACAATGCTCGGACTCTGTATACAGCCCGTCACTGCTTGAGGGGGAGTAGACAGAGAGGGGAGGGGGACTACACAGCTTGGTACAAACTTCTGCCAGTGTGAAGAAACGAAGTCACACAGAAACATGAAAGTAAGGCAGCTTATACTAAGTGATCTATACATTGTATGCAGACAAAGTTTTTTTTTCACTATAGTTGCCCTTTAATTTGTGGGGGGAATTTTAATGCTAAATTTATTAGCCATTCTGTGACCGAGGAATAAGATTTGCTTTCACAGAAAGGATATAGTTTTTACACATAGTGCGGACAGGGGGTGGTTTGGGTATGCAAAGGGATTGGGTGAGTGATATTTCTTTACTAAAATAATAGAAAGGAGAGTCAAAGAAGGAGAAATAACCACAGATTTAAGGTTGGTGGCAATTAATCCTTATGGCTGTGTGATAATAAACAACGAAGCAGAGTTTACATGGCCTTTAAACTTCTCTTTCCCCAGCACTTGCTCTGACAGAGAAAACTCTATTAGGGAGAGATGCAAATTACAGTCTTAGGCTGGGTTAACACAAGCACATGTATCTGTCAGTGTTGGTTGCCCACTCTCCTAGATGAGACGAATGGGCAGAAATGTTGGTAAATCACTGCCAATCGGATTGGTCACGGCAACTGTCAGTGGTTCGTCCCACCAAACTGCTTGCTAGTGTTGAATGTGCAGATGGGACATAATATTTTTAAAATTAAAATTCTTCTTAAACAATGGTAAATGTTCTAAGTGGAGATTTCTCCCAGCAATGTCTGAGATTCCTATATTCAGACTCCAAGGGGTCTACCAACCAGTGAATAGTATGACAGACCCTCCAGAATACACATACGAATACTCCTCCTTGAATGACACTCAAAAAACTCAAAGTATGGGATTATTGTAGAAACATTGTATACTCTGTATACTTTTGTATTCAGTTCTCAACATAAATATTATAATAGCAAATTTTATACCCCATTAAACCAGTAAGTATTAGTATTTTACTGTTAAGATTGGGTTAATAGTAGGGCTCTGACAAGGCACTATGACACCTTGCTAAAGGAGACCCTTGATGGCTGGTTGATGACTTAGCAGTAAGAGGTTGAGGGTACTTGGGTATATGGGGAATTGGCTGTGTTGGGTCAACATTAACAGTTACTGGTGAAACCCTTATATGTCCCACTTCATTAGGTCCCTTTGACCAGATGCATTCAGGGACCATCTATCTTCTGGGAACTCTCTCTCCCATTCTTTAAGATATTACATTACATATTTTCCATTTAATCCAACTCTCTCCCGTCTGTATCAATGTAAATTTAAAGCATTCAATTGCTCGCCCATCAAAAGTACCCTCTGGTGGCCAACCAGGTCCCGTAGAATTATAAGGGAATTGTTTTCTGTAGATACTTTTAAGTCATGCCACACTTCACGTAAATAGTTCATGTGTATGCCGCTTCTTTCCACCATATAAATCACTGCTAGAATAGGGTGACATGGTTCAATGTATTCTACTACCTTGCAGTCAATTAAAACAATCATTGTACTGTACAGGTACACATCAGGTCCTGCCCTAAAGAGCTTACAATCTAAGCACATTTATTTGACACACACAACTTATCAGTACGTCTTTATAATAGTGGAAGAAACCCACGCAAGCATGGGGAAAACCAACTCCTTGTACATGTGTCCAAGGGAGGATTTGAACTCAGGACTTCAGCTGAGCCACTGTGCTGCCCATTGATTAAGGTTTTTGATGAAGAAAGAGTGAAAGAGAATTCCAGAGGATGGGAGCCACAAAAGAGAGAGGTTATGGGTAGGGGACACTAGATAAGAAATATGAGGAGCAGCAAGGAGAAGGAATTTAAATGTTAAAGGGAATGTTCAGCCATATAACCAAAATGTAACTATAGGTTTAACACCCCCCAAACTCCATTTTTGTTATACTTCCCTTCCCCATTGATGCCTCTGAAAATACTTACAAGACCTAGTCCCTAGCCGTGAAACCCATGTTTACTGTTCTGCTGCCTGGCGCGGTTGTCAAAGACGATGACAATGACATCACAGCCAATAACTTTCAGCTGAAATTGGAAAGGGCCTCGCTGCTGATGTGCACACATGAAACTAGCTCGCAGCGTCATCCAGGCGGCGAGAGATCGGGTCTTGGAAGTATTTCCGTAGGCATCTTTGCTGAAGGTGAGTATAACAAAAATGTGGGGGTGTGTGTGTTAAACTTATAGTTAGATTATATGGCTGGACATGCCCTTTAAGTGAAGGATTTTGTAACCAATATGTGCAATAGTGGATAAGGTTTTTCCATCTGTTCTTGATTGGTTAAAGGCTTTTAGAGCCTCTCCAATGTATAACGAATGCCCAGGCCAATCAGAGTGGATTTCTACTCCTTATACTACTGATCTTGCTCAAGCATGTTAGTTGTCTAAATTATTCAGATTAGGTAAACCTTAACCTTTCGAAATATTACATCTTGCATCACTCCAATCCTCCCGCATGCACATTAATTAAAGGGCATGTCCACACCGCAAACTAAAAATGAAACAAACTAACCACACCCCAAAACCAAGACCTCGGTTTAATTCTCTTTTTAAAATCAGGACATGGCGGGTATATAAACGAATAGGTCAGAGCGAGCAAGTCTGACACGTTTCGGGGGAACCTTTAATCATTGTAAAATTGTACACACGTCCCTTTACACACATTCGGTGTTTAGTCCTTCATCATCCTTTTAGAATCCTTTTAAAACTTCTCAAATGATCAATGTTGCATCAAACCAAGCAAATATATATATATATAAAGGTGTAATAAGCGGTAACAAAAATAAAACGCCCTTTCTATCGTCTGGGAAGCTGATTTGATACAATATAACATTTATAGAAAATTAAAAAAATAGCTTTAATCCCACCTGGAATTGAACCCTTTTGGTATTCCAGGGTCCATTTCTAGAATCCAAAATGCCTCTCTTTTATTCAGGAGGTCCAGCATGTTACCGTCCCTTAATTTCTGGTTAACCTTTTATATGCCCTGTATGAATGTCCCCCTCAATCTGCAAAATGTTTTGCTATTGGCGTTTTCTTCTTCCTATTGGCAATATGGGTGTATATATTCCCATCCAATTTCCAGATATATGTGGTAGCCCTGATAGGTAAAATCAGAGGTGCACTTCCTATGACCTGTGCCACTGCAGGTAAGTATAATGGATCATATATAGTTTGTAGGCAGGCACACTCAATATGGTATTCAGAAAATACTCATTTATTTAAGTGCTGAAAACAACCTGAGCAAGGGGGTTGGACCCCTCGAAACGTTGTGTGTATTTGGCTTTTGTTGTTTTCAGCACTTAAATAAATGAGTATTTTCTGAATACCATATTGAGTGTGCCTACCTACAAACTATATATGATCCATTATATATATTCCCATGCCCGCTCTTTTAGTGATCTTTTGTTCTGCCAATATATTGTTTGACATTAAAAGATAAATGACATTGCGTGTGTCACAATTGATAGTCTTTTACGTCCTAAATCGTTTGTGTCACATTCGATTAATATTGTTTTACATCTCCCATTTCCAAACATGCTTTACAGTACCTTTTCCCAAATCTAAAGCTCCCTTTTGTCGAAAGCCAAATGGTTCCTTTTCTTTGTTGTTTTATCCTATCGTTCCAGCATAATCTCTGGGCTAGTCTCATGCCCAATGTATTAGCTCTCTTAGCTATTACATGTAGGCCCGACTGTAAGATTACATTCAAATCTGGATCACTTTTCAAAATGTGTAAGTTCCTTTGTATTATCTTTTTAATGGAGTACAATTCCATGCTGTATTTTGTGACAAAAGGGATTTTGACTTCATACTTTTCGTCTTTCTCTCTCCCTTTCACCTTTATCCCGTTATATAGCAAACACTCTCTATCTCTTCTTCTTATAGACTCTCAGGCTTTCCTCAAGACGTTTTCTTTATACCCACGTTCTTTGAACCGATTCAATAGCTCCCACTGTGCTCTCGCAAATGATTCATCTGAGGAGCAGTTCAGCCTAATTCTGGTGATGTGGCCCATGGGAATCCCATCAAGGGTGTGTTTAGGATGGCAGCTAGGGGCTAACAAGGAGGAATTACAAGCCACTTCTTTCCTATATACTTCTGTCTCTATCTTGGCTGTAGTGGGATCCCCAATCAATATTATATCTAAAGAGTAGATCTGATCCTTGGCTTGTGTTCCCATAAAAACCAAATTGTAATCATTCATGTTGGTATATGTCACAAACTCCACTGATCTGTCATCTCCATCCCAAATGAACAGGAGATTGTCTATGTAACATCCAAAATACACAATCCTATGTTTAAATTGATTGCTATCTCCAAAGATGTGGGTCTCCTCCCATGTCCCCATGAAGAGGTTGGCGAAGGACGGGGCAAAAGCAATGCCCATCGCAGTCCCACACCTTTGGAGATGGTAAGAGCCATTGAACATAAAATAGTTATGTGACAGCAGAATTTCATTAGAAGCTAAAATGAATAATTAGAATAATGCTTAAGAAACCACTCAACTGCTTTAAGGCCCATTGAGTGGTCAATAACTGATTGAAGGGACTTTACATTGAGTGTAACCCATCTATAACTTGGATCCCATTTCAGTTTATTCTTTTTACCTAAGACATCTTTAGCTGTAGCAAACAATGCCACACAGAAACGGCTAGAGCTAGCAAGATACTGTCTCATATAAATTGGGGAACAGATACAAGGGAGAATTATATTTTTCTCCCTCTTTACAACATAGTAATCGAGGTTGAATAAAGACATACGTTTTATCACGTCCAACATTTTCACCCTCATTTTTAACCCAGCTAAAAAAGGGGGTGTGTTCCTTCCTGACCTTTCCTAACCTGAAGATGAAACTTCTTTTCTTCCAACCATAAAGGATGTCCACGTGTCCTTTGATATGACCTATTAGTGAACAATGCACCAGAGATTTCATTGTATGGCCCATTAATATATTTGTATAAAGTGATCATATCCCCATGCATACTTTGCTTCTCCAATGTAAACTGCAATTCCTTGATTAATCTGCCTGCATATTCAAACCCCTCCATTCCCTTTATTATTTTAGTTGCCCTTCTCTGAACTGCTTCCATTTCCATCTGTGCCGCATATTCCAAATGAGGCCTTACCAGTGCCTTGTAAAGAGGGAGAATAATATTTTTCTCTCTTGAATCTATTCCCCTCTTTATACAAGACAATATCTTGCTAGCTCTAGCCATTGCTACCTGGCATTGTTTGCTATAGCTAAGTCTGTTATCTACCAGAACCTCCAAATCTTTTTCCATTACAGATGCACTTAACACAGAGTTATTTATGGTGTAGGGGGCACAGGGATTATTAAATCCCAAATACATCACCTTACATTTATCAACATTGAATCTCATCTGCCATTCTGCTGCCCATTGTGATAATCTATCTAGGTCTGCTTGCAGCACTTGCACATAATTTGAAGTTTCCAAAGCTCTGCATAGTTTAGTGTCATTAGCAAACACGGAGACCTTGCTCTCAATGCCCCTTCTAAGTCATTTATAAACAGATTAAACAGAATTGGCCCCAGTACAGAACCCTGAGGGGCCCCACTTTACCCACATAGATGTAGCTCCATTAACCACCACTCTCTGTTTGCAATCCAATAACCAGTTCTCTATCCATGTACAAATGTTTTCTTCAAGGCCAACAGTCCTCATTTTATACTTTAGTCGCCTATGTGGCACAGTATCAAAAGCTTTCGCAAAATCCAAGTATGCACTGCTGTACCGGAATCTAACTTCTTACTCACTTCTTCATAAAAACCAATTAAATTTGTCTGGCACAATCTATTTTTCATAAATCCATGCTGACTACTACTAATAAGATCAGTTCTGGGGACAAAGTCCAGGAAATGTTCCCGTAACAAAGTTTCCATCACCTTCCCTACCACTAATGTTAGCCTTACTGGTCTAGTTAGCATGCTGGGAACGACTACCTTTATTGAATATTGGTATTACATTGGTACTTTTTTCTAATCCATCGACACAACCACCAGGCAAAAGTGATTCTGAAAAGATAAACAGTGGTCTAGATAATACATGACTAAGCTCTTTTAAGATCTGAGGGTGTGTTTCATCTGGTCCTGGGGCTTTATTTGATATTAGGTTTGTCTAATTGTTTCTATACCATATCCTCTGTCAGCCAGAGTGAATATTCCTTTTTTATACCCTTCATATTATTACAGTCCCTGCTATAAGGACTATGATTCTTCTATAGTGGTTATACAGAGAAGAGTGGAATATTCCCTTCCTCATTTCTACCCTATCAATATTTAATTAGTATAGTTAGTTCCCCTGCTATAAGGACTAGGGATTTCTCTATAGTGTAATACAGAGTGAATATCCCTCATTTATACCTTGCCTTCGTATTAGTACAGGGGAGTCCCCGCTATAAAAAAGACTAGGATTCTCATATAGTGAATACATAAGTGGAATATTCCCGATTTATACCCTGCATATTATTAAGTTCCCTGCTATAAGGACTAAGATTCTCTATAGTGGTATACAGAGTGAATCTTCATACATTTTATCCAACCCTTCATATATTAGACAGTCCCCGCTATAAGCCTATGACCTAGGATCTCTGTATAGTTAATACAGAGTGAATATTTCCTATGTTTTATTACCCTTCATATTCTTAGTATATTGTCCCTGCTATGGACTAAGGATAGCTCTATAGTTGTTAAACCGAGAGTGAATATCCCTCATTATTCATCCTTCGTATATTACAGGTCCCCGCTACTAAGGAATCTGGAGGATTTCTATAGTGAATACAGAGTGCATATTTCCCTCCATTTATACCCTTCTATTATTCCAGGTCCCTGCTAGTAACGGACTAGGATTGCCTCTATAGTGTAATCACAGAATGAATATCCCCTCATTTATACCCTTCATATTACTTACATTCCCCGCCTATAAGGACTATGATTCCTATAGTTATCAGAGTGAATATCCGTTTTTTATACCCTTGTTCAGTATTATTACAGTCCCGCTATAAGAAGGACTATGATTCTATAGTGTAATACAGAGTGAATATTCCTATTTATACCCTTATAATTATTACAGTCCCTGCTATAAGGACTAGGATTCTCTATAGTGTATACAGAGTGAATATTCCTCATTTATACCCTTCATATTATTTAGTATATTAGTCCCTGCTATAAGGACTATGCATTCACTATAGAGAATCCGAGGGGAAAAAACGGTTAAGCACATTAGCCTTTTCGGCATCCTCCATAATCATCTCAACCCCATTATTTAATAGTCCCACATTCTCAGTCCTCCTCTTTTTACTATTGATATACTTAAAGAAAACATTTTGGGGTTGGACTTGCTTTGTTCTGCTATCTGTATTTAATTTTCTATTTTATTTAGTTAATAGCTTTCTTACACTCCTTATTACAGCTTTTGTACTCCCTGTAAGCCTGTTCTGTTCCCTCTGATTTCAAAATTTTAAAAGCCTTTTTCTTTTTTTCCATTTCCCTTTTTACCTGAGCATTAAGCCAGGCAGAAGTGGACCTAATTTTTTACACTTGTTACCTAAAGATATAAATTTAGAAATTTAATAGTTTAATATCCCTTTAAAAGCGGTCCACTTCTGCTCAATATCCTTACCTAGGAACAATTCCCCCATCTATGAGCAGGAGTGATTCCTTTAAAGGACAAGTCCAGCCCAAAAAAAACTTCTCTGTAAAATATTTATTACCCCCCCAAACCCCACTTTTCCATGTGTCAAAGTTTTCAAAGATCCCACAGAAAATGCTTACTTGACCCAGTCCCCGATATCTTGCAAATGTTAGAAAGGAGTCTTGATTGGGCAGTTTTGATGGGAGTTTTGTCTGGCCTAGGTGCTTGGGCACACACCTATTAACCCTACATCTACATTCTTTAGTAAATCACAACCGTGTTCCCAGCCGGGTGGCATGAAAAAGTAACCGGGTGGGCCGTCCGGCTAAAAGATTCTAGGGAGAACACTGTAATTTTTAAAAAGTTGATTTTTACAGTATAGTTATCCTTTAAGGTGGCAGGATGATGTAAAAATCTTACCCAGGACCCATTTATTAAAAAAAAAAGCAGTTTTAATAAACCCATATTATCGTAAATGCTTAGACAATAAGAATCTACCACTAAATATCCATTCAATAAATCACATAGATGTGGGTTGTAAAATACTGTGATATAATCAGTCTTGGCCTCTAAGTAATAAGCTAGGCTCCCATAATAGTTATCTGCATAAAACCAATACCCTGTAGTATTATAGCAACTATTTACTTGTTTGGGTTTACAGAGCAGATGAGATCTTTAGCAGTTGTGATGGCAGGATTCTAACAGCCCACATTTTAACACACCACTACTCTTCCACCAAATCATCTCTCCAGGTGACCACCATTGTACACTAGAGCTATATGGGTCCTATATGGAATGATATATATATATATATATATAGTTATTGGTTTATAGTGTGGATTATTCATGGCTTCCTTTGGTATAGATACGGCAGAGGGTTTTATCTTTTTTTACTGTGTGTATATATATCTGTAACCATTTGTGGTCATATGATAGGCGGCTAAATGTTGGGAAACTATTTTATTAAGTATCCAGGTGACATTGTATTGTCACTAAATGAAATGGAACCACATGGCAATGTCCAGCAGTTTGTGGTGACTATAAATGAGAGAGACATGATAAAGCAAGCTATATATTTTATGTCCATGTGACAATGGCCAGCAGTTTGCGGTCACTCATGGACAGATACATACTGTAGGTAAAGTGAGTTATGTGTTTTTTTCATACTCTGTCTCTTTAATTCACCTCAGCTATGTTCAAGAGACATATATGAAAAAATATATAAAAGTAACGATAGTGCAAATTACCAAATGGTAGTGGCGCAGGAGAGGTAGATTACACCATCACCTCAGTATATGTTCAAGGCACATATATGAAAAAAATATATAAAAGTAACGATAGTGCAAATTACCAAATGGTAGTGGCGCAGGAGAGGTAGATTACACCATCACCTCAGCATATGTTCAAGGCACATATATGAAAAAATATATAAAAGTAACGATAGTGCAAATTACCAAATGGTAGTGGCGCAGGAGAGGTAGATTACACCATCACCTCAGCATATGTTCAAGGCACATATATGAAAAAATATATAAAGTAACGATAGTGCAAATTACCAAATGGTAGTGGCGCAGGAGAGGTAGATTACACCATCATGGCACATATATGAACAATATATATACTGTATCTAAAGATTAACAGTAGTGCAAATTACCAAATGGTAGTGGCACAGGAGAGGTAGATTACACCATCATGGCACATATATGAACAATATATATACTGTATCTAAAGATTAACAGTAGTGCAAATTACCAAATGGTAGTAGCACAAGTGAGGTACATTACACCATCACACCAGAAAGGTACATATATGAACAATATATATCTAAAGATAAAGAAAAGTAGTGTAAATTAACCAATTTTAATGGCACAAGTAAGGTAGACTACCCCATCACCGTAGCAATACACATATATGAATAAATATAACAACATTGTCCTCAGGATGAATGAGGGTCTGTCGGAATAGTTGGACCTACTCTTACCACCATTTGTAAGAGACTCCATTCCTTTGTAAGGGACAGCACTCTTCTGACCATCATAGACAGCATAATATGGAAAAGTGGAATTCCGGCTGGCTACAGCAGACGTAGTGACTCTCTACTCGTGCATACCACATGAGTGGGGATCAGACATCATTTGGAATCTTACAGTATTTATTGCGCAGAATGGAAACATTTCATTCTAGAAGTTTTGACCTATCTTGTCACACATAATTTCTTCCAATATGATGGGACTTTCTATGTACAATGCCGAGGGGCACCAATATTGCCCCCACATATGCAAACTTGTTTATGGGTGGGTGGGAGGAGACTTGTCTCTTCCCCCCCCGAGTTTAGTAGTCCGGGACAAAAGGTGGTCACCTATCACAGTATATAGATGACCTGGAATGGCACTCGAGCAGATTTTGAAGGGTGGTTTGAGTCTCTTAACAGGAACGAATCGGTGGAATATTTAGACTTGCTTATAACAGGTACAGAAGGGGGTTTAGACACGGAAAAATGATGGTAAACCCAAAGCAAGAAACTCTATCCTATTAGCCAGTTCTAGCCACCGCCACATGCATCCTGGGTATACCCTTTGGTCAATATTTGAGGCTGAGAGAAATTGCTCCCAGACTCTGCCTTCTATAAAGCCAGTAAACACATGACCACGAGGTTTAGGAGAAGAGGCTATGGGGGAAGGTTTCAAGGAAGCTATACAGAGAGTCCAGAAATTGATCATGATCTTTTATGGAAAGGAGGAGGAAGGGAAAAAGAGAAACTTAATACTGACAATAGGACTCCAGTCCAAGACTCTCACCACGAGATACAGCCCGCAGTTTAAACGTGTTACTGGTATTGTCAAGAAATTTGTACCCATTCTCGAACAGGACCCTGATTTGAAGAGGGTTCTAAAACAAGGGATGTAGGTATGTCCCTAAAAGGGCTAGATCCCTAGGGATATATTATCCCCGAGTCGGTTTTATAGTATATGGACAAAAAGAAACCCACTTGGTAACAATAGAAGGGGACTCTTACCCTTGTAAAACCTGTAGACACATATCCAGATCAACTGAGTTTAAAAGCAGTCACTGGTAAAACCTATAAAATAGGTCAGATATCACTGTAATCAGATTAAGTAGTTTATTTATTGACTTGCACCCTATGCAACAAACAGTATGTTGGATGTACAGTCTAGAATAGGGAGGCACATAATGGACATTATAAGAACAAAGAGAACAGTCCCATAGGTAGACACTTCTGCGAATGCAACCAAGCTGTTTATGGGCTGGTGGGAGGAGACTTGTCTCTCCCCCCCCCCCCCCCCGAGTTTAGTAGTCCGGGACAAAAGTTCTGAGTATCTGAAGGTAAGAATACCTGTGGATGCGAGTGATAGAAATAGGTTGATAAGTGGATATTTACCCTTGACATTCACGCCCTGTTGGTCTTAACTCCAGGTATTTGCTATATAGACTGATTTTTTCTAAAACACTTTGGAGTTTTTAGGATTTGATCTTAGAGCTTCACATTTTTTTATCTTTCATATAGATCCTTACCTTTTCCTTTATTCTATACATATTTATTTTTATTCTGAATATATGTGTCTAAGTGCGGATTTATAGAGCACCTACATACCATGTGAATGACAGTTTATATTGCACATTTTGTATCCATTGTGAGTTACATGTTTTATATGTCATAGTTTCTAACGGCTTTAGTTCCGACAATGGATACACTGTTCAGTGTCTGTATTCCAACTCGTCATGAGGCCAAAACCCCTCTCAGCTGTTGGGAGTTTCCCATAAGAGGCGGGCTGGTGGAAATGGAATGTTGAACTATGAGTACGAACCGCGTACGGTGGCCTCACATGGTGTTTGTATGTGATTTACTGCTTTAGCCTGCAACGGTTGTTGGTCCAGTTTACCGGTGTGCGCTTCTTTCAACTCCCAATTGGATCGCGCATGTATGGGAACCCAGGCGAAGGGTTCGGGGCTAGCAGCACCTGGACACCAAGGAGGAGTGGTGAATAACTATTATCTGGACCTTTTATATCCATGGAAATTGTCCTGGTGTATTGTACATTCAAGCGACAGACTCGGGGTTTGGAACACCCGGGCCTCCTATTTAAGTGAGTTCCTCTATCCCCTAATAGGGTGTAGTCTAGTCTCACAGGAATGCAAACCGCTAGTTATTAAGGTCTAATGTGTGGGTGTTTATTTGTTTAAATGTAAGGGGAAAAAAAAACTTACTGAGCTCAGACATTCAATGTTGGGCTGACAACATGATTCACCGGGCGGATCATCTACAAGCCCGAACAAACATCTTTTTTGGCCAACAGAGCATCCATACACCGAAACAGCCTTACACCGAAAACAGCCTTACACCGAAACAGCCATACACCGAAACACCATACCGAAAACACCCATACACGAAAACACCCATACACTAAAAACCATACACAAAACCACCCAACACGAAAACACCCAACACAAAACACACATACACTAAAAACACCCCATACACTAAAACACCCAACACATACAAACACCCCAGACACTAACACCCATACACTAAACACCCCAACACAAAACACCCAACACATAAACACCCAACACAAACACCCAACACAAAAACACCCCACACAAAAACACCCAACACAAACAACACTAAACACGTAAAACACCCAGCACAAAACAAACAACACAAAAACACCCACACAACACCCACCACAAACACCCAGACACAAAAACACCCACACAACACACACACAAAACACCCATACACGAAAAACACTACCCAACAAAAACACACAACACAAAAACACCCATACACAAAAACAAAACCAACACAAAACCACCCGAACAAAACACCTCAACACAAAACAACCCAACACAAACACCGAAAACACCACAGAAAACACCAACACTAAAAACACATCACAAAACACCCATACACAAAAACACTACACTGAAACACCCCATACACTATGAAACACCCATACAAAGGAACCATACACTGAACACCCATACACAAACACCCATACACAAACACCCATACACAAACACCCATACACCGAAACACCCATACACAAAACACCCATACACCGAAACAGCGTTCATTACACATGTGCATCACGGGTCAGCCCAGAAACACAACAGAAACAAATTGCCATTTCTGTGCATGTTGCCCTAGTGAATTGAGCAAAAGTATCTCATCATAAAGCATGTGTGATCTGCACAAAAAATGGTGATTGCATGCTTCACACCAAAAGACCAGAGCACAACACAGCTAGTGGGGCAGCTAAATTGCCCCCCCCCACGGGCATGCAGTGCGTAAATTGCAATCCAAATCTCGGCAATGTGGCCTAGCTCTAAATAACTTGTCATAATAACTTACTTAGAGATGATAATCTCGGGAAGAATTTCTGAAAAAGATTTCTGAATTTCTCCATTAATTTTCTGTGTTCCTTCAATTGGAATGACCTAGGAAAACAGGATTAGGGGAAGCAAAAAGAAACAGTAATTTACATCTGAGCTGGAGAGTTTATTATTGTCACTGGGAGCCAGTTGGACAAATCTGGAAGCAGCAACACTTATATACATATGTAGAAAACACTTTAAAAAGTGGCAATTTCTAGGTGTTTTAGCTAACTAGCTCATAGGATTTGGCCAGCACTGACTTACCGCCTTTAGGACGTTAGGAAATAAAAAAACTGTAACAAGGAGTGTAAGAAAGCAATTAATTTAGCTAAAATTAATAATGAAGTTAGGATAGCTGAACAAAGCATCACTAACACTAAATATTTTTTTAAGTATATTAATAGTAAAAAGATGGGCCTGAGAATGTGGCACCATTAATTAATGGGGATAAGTTAGTTACGGAGGATGGCGATAAAGCAAATGTCTTGAATATTTTATTCCCTCTGTATCACTATAGAAGATCCAAGTACGATATCATAGAGATAGTAGCAATAATGGTATAAATGATTCAAGTGCACTTTGGTTAACTGAGGATATTGGTACAGAAAGAAACTAAAGAAGTAGATTAATAATAATCGCGGACCGACGGTATAATCCTCGGTACTTAGAGCTAAGTTTCAGTTTTCTAGGCCATGTTTCTTATTTTCTCAGATTCCCTCATGTCCGGTGGTGTGCCTCTGGATTGGAAAAAGGCTGATGTTATTCCAATATTCAAAAAGGGTAGTCGTTCACAGCCGGGTAATTGCAGGCCTGTAAGTTTAACTTCAGTGTTTAACTTCAGTGTTAGGGTAGCTCTGTTGGGCTGGAGTGGAACTTTTGTACATGGATAGAAAATTGGTTAATAAATAGGATGCAGTCCATCATTATGGACTAAGTAGGGTGCCACAGGATTCTGTGTTAGGCCACTTCATTTAAACTGTTTATTTGGAAGTGGGTATTGTCAGCGATAATTTTGTGTTTGCTGAAGACACAAAACTTTGATGAACACTAAAAACTTCAGAGGATGTGCAATCGTTACAGGGGGATCTAGATAGATTGTTCACATTGAGCAGATTAGATTAAATGTTGATAAATGAAAGGTGAAGAATTACATAAACAATCATTCTGCTGCTCTTATACTATAAATATTTTAAGTGAATCCCTGTTGGAATTTTGGTGGATAACAAACTTAAAGGTAGCATGCAGTGCCAGGCGGCAACAGCCAGAGCCAGCATGGTATTGTCTTTTAAAAGAGAGGTATGGATTCAAGGGAGGAAAATGTAATTCTCCCTCTTTACAAAGCATTGGTAAGTTCTCATTTGGAATATGCAGTGCAATTTTGGAATCCTGTGTACAAAAAGGACATCTTTGAAATGGAAAGGGTTCAGAGAAACATCCATTATTATAAGTATCCCTACTAAACATCCATTATAAGTATCCCTACTGAACATCCATTATAAGTAACCCTACTGAACATCCATTATAAGTATCCCTACTGAACATCCATTATAAGTATCCCTACTGAACATTAATTATAACTATCCCTACTGAACATCCATTATAAGTAACCCTACTGAACATCCATTATAAGTATCCTACGAACATCCATTAACTATCCCTACTGAACATCCATTATAGTATCCCTACTGACATCCATTATAAGTATCCCTACTGAACATCCATTATAAGTATCCTACTGAACATCCATTATAACTATCCTACTGAACATCATTAAGTATCCCTACTGAACATCCATTATAAGTAACCCTACTGAACATCCATAAGTAACCCTACTGAACACCATTATAAGTAACCCTACTAAATCCATTATAAGTATCCTACTGAACATCAATATAAGTATCCCTACTGAACATCCATTATAAAGTATCCCTACTGACATCATTCTAAGTATCCCTACTGAACATCCATTATAAGTATCCCACTGAACATCCATTCTAAGTCATCCCTACTGAACACCATATAAGTAACCCTACTGAACATCCATTTAAGTATCCCTACTGAAACACCATTATAAGTACCCTACTGAACATCCATTGTATAAAATATCCCTACTGAACATCCATTATAAGTATCCTAATGAAATCCATTATAAGTATCCCATGAACATTCCATATAAGTATCCCTACTGAACATCCATATAATATCCCTACTGAAACATCCATTATAAGTATACCCTACTGAACATCCATTATAAGTATCCCTACTGAACATCCATATATAAGTAACCCTACTGAACATCCATAAAGTAACCCTATGAACATCCATTATAAAAAGTATCCCTACTGAACATCCATCCTATAAGTATCCCTACCTGAAAATCCATATAAGTAACCCTACTGAACATCCATTATAAGTATCCCTACTGAACATCCATATAAGTATCCTACTGATCCCATGTAATAAGTATCCCTACTGACTCCATATATAAGTATCCCTACTGAACATCCATTATAAGTATCCCTACTGACATCCATTATAAGTATCCCTACTGAACATCCATATAAGTATCCCTACTGAACATCCATTTATAAGTATCCCTATGAAATCCATATAAGTATCCCTACTGAACATCCATTATAGTAATCCCTACTGAACATCCATATAAGTATCCTAATGAACTAATCCCTACTGAACATCCATTATAATAACCCTACTGACATCCATTATAAGATCCCTACTGAACATCCATTATAAGTAACCCTACTGAACATCCATTATAAGTATCCTACTGAACATCCATTATAGTACCCTACTGAACATCCATTATAAGATATCCCTACTGAACATCCATTATAAGTATCCCTACTGAATCCATTATAAGTAACCTACATGAACACCATATAAGTATCCCTACTGAACATCCATTATAAGTACCCTACTGAAAATCCATTATAAGTATCCCTACTTGAACATCCATTATAAGTACCCTACTGAACATCCATTATAAGTATCCCTACTGAACATCCATTATAAGTACCCTACTGAACATCCATATAAGTACCCTACTGAACATCCTATAAGTACCCTACTGAACATCCATTATAAGTAACCCTACTGAACATCCATTATAAGTACCCTACTGAACATCCATTATAAGTATCCCTACTGAACATCCATTATAAGATCCCTACTGAACATCCATTATAAGTATCCCTACTGAACATCCATTATAAGTATCCCTACTGAACATCCATTATAAGTAACCCTACTGAACATCCATTATAAGTAACCCTACTGAACTGACATCCATTATAAGTTATCCCTACTGAACATCCTTATAAGTAACCCTACTGAAACATCCATATAAGTATCCCTACTGAAATCATTATAAGTATCCCTATGAACATCCATTATAAGTATCCCTACTGAACATCCTATAAGTAACCCTAACTGAACATCCATTAAGTATCCCTACTGAACATCCATTATAAAGTATCCCTACTGAACATCCATTATAAGTATCCCTACTGAACATCCATTATAAGTATCCCTACTGAACATCATATAAGTAACCCTTGAAATCCTATAAGTATCCCTACGAACATCCATTATAAGTATCCCTACTGAACATCCTTATAAGTACACCTACTGAACATCCATTATAAGTAACCCTACTGAAATCCCATTATATATCCCTACGAACAGCCCATTAAGTATTCCCTACTGAACATCCATTATAAGAACCCTACTGAACATCCATTATAAGTATCCCTATGACATCCATTATAAAGTACCCTACTGAACATCCATTATAAGTATCCCTATGAACATCCATTATAAGTTCCCTTAGAACATCCATTATAGTATCCTACTGAACATCAATTATAAGAAATACCCCCTTTTACGAAAATCCATTATAAGTAACCCTACTGAACATCCATTTATAAGTACCCTACTGAACATCCATTATAAGTAACCCTACTGAACATCCATTATAAGTATCCCTACTGAACATCCATTATCAGTATCCCTACTGAACCATTATAAGTATCCTACTGAAACATCCATTATAAGGATCCCTACTGAACATCCATTATAAGTATCCTACTAACATTCATTATAAGTAATCCATTATGAACATCCATTATAAGTAACCCTACTGAACATCCATTATAATATCCTACTGAACATCCATTATAAGTAACCCTACTGAACATCCATTATAAGTATCCCTACTGAACATCCATTAAGTATCCTACTGACATCCTATATAAGTAACCCTACTGAACATCCATTATAATATCCTTGAACATCCATTATAAGTATCCCTACTGAACATCCATTATAATTATCCCTACTGAACATCCATTATAAGTAACCCTACTGAACATCCATTATAAGTATCCCTAGAACATCATATAAGTACCCTACTGAATATCCATTATAAGTAATCCCTACTGAACATCCATTATAAGTAACCCTACTGACATCCATTATAAGTATCCCTACTGACATCCATTATAGTATCCCTACATGAACACACATTATAAGTATCCTACTGAACATCCATTATAAGTATCCCTAATGAAAATCCATTATAAGTATCCCTACTGACATCCATTATAAGTATCTACTGAACATCCATTATAAGTATCCTACTGAACATCCATTAAAGTATCCCTACTGACATCCATTATAAGTATCCCTACTGAACATCCATTATAAGTATCCCTACTGTGAAACATCCATTAAAAGTATCACTACTGAAAATCCATATAAGTATCCCTACTGAACATCCATTATAAGTATCCCTACTGAACATCCATTATAAGTATTATCCTACTGAACATCCATTATAAGTAACCCTACTGAACATCCATTATAAGTATCCCTATGAACATCCATTATAAGTATCCCCTAATGAACATCCATTATAAGTATCCTACTGAACATCCATTATAAGAATCCTACTTAACATCCATTATAAGTATTCCCTACTGAACATCCATTATAGTACCCTACTGAACATCCATTATAAGTAACCCTACTGAACATCCATTATAAGTATCCCTACTGAACATCCATTATAATAACCCTACTGAACATCCATTATAAGTAACCCTACTGAACATCCATTATAAGTATCCCTACTGAACATCCATTATAAGTATACCTACTGAACATCCATTAAGATACATACGAACATCCATTATTATAATATCCCACTGACTCCATAAATATCCCTACTGAACATCCATTATAAGTAACCCTACTGAACATCCATTATAAGTTACCTACTGAACATCATTATAGTATCCCTACTGAAACATCCATTTATAAGTATCCCTACGAACATCCATTAAGTATCCCTATGAAACTCATTATAATAACCTATGAACATCCATTATAAGTTATCCTACTGAACATCATTTAAGTATCCCTACTGAACATCCATTTAAGTATCCCTACTGAACATCCATTATAAGAACCTACTGAACATCCATTATAAGTATCCCTACTGAACATCCATTATAAGTCCTACTGAAATCCATTAAAGTATCCCTACTGAACATCCATTATAAGTAACCCTACTGAACATCCATTATAAGTATCCCTACTGAACATCCTATAAGTATCCCTACTGACATCCATATAAGTTATCCTACTGAACATCATTATAAGTAACCCTACTGAACATCATTATAAGTATCCCTCTACTGAACATCCATTATAAGTACCCTACTGAAACATCCATTATAAGTATCCCTACTGAACATCCCTTATTAGTATCCCTACTGAACATCCATATAGTACCACTGAACATCCATTATAAGTATCCCTACTGAACATCATTATAAGTAACCCTACTGAACATCCATTATAAGTATCCCTACTGACATCCATATAAGTAACCTACTGAACATCCATTATAAGTATCCCTACTGAACATCCATTATAAGTATCCCTACTGAACATCCATTATAAGTATCCCTACTGAACATCCATTATAAGTAACCCTATGAACTCCATTTAAGTATCCCTACTGAACATCCATTATAAGTATCCCTACTGAAACATCCATTATAAGTATCCCTACTGAACATCCATTATTAAAGTAACCCACTGAAAACACCATTAAAGATCCCTACTGAACATCCATTATAAGTATCCCTACTGAACATCCATTATAAGTATCCCTACTGAAATCATATAAGTCCTAATGACATCCATTATAAGTATCCCTACTGAACATCCATTATAAGTAACCCTACTGAACATCCATTATAAGTAACCCTACTGAACATCCATTTTAAGTATCCCTACTGAACATCCATTATAAGTATCCCTACTGAACATCCATTATAAGTATCCCTACTGAACATCCATTATAAGTAACCCTACTGAACATCCATTAAAGTATCCCTACTGAACATCCATTTAAAGTACCCTACTGAAACCCTTAAAGTAACCCTACTGAACATCCATTTAAGTATCCCTACTGAAACCCATTATAAGTAACCTACTGAACATCCATTATAAGTATCCCTACTGAACATCCATTATAAGTATCTACTGAACATCCTTATAAGTATCCCTAACTGAACATCCATTATAAGTATCCCTACTGAACATCCATTATAAGTATCCCTACTGAACATCCATTATAAGTAACCCTACTGAACATCCATTATAAGTATCCCACTGAACATCCATTATAAGATCCCACTGAACCTATTATAAGTATCCCTACTGAACATCCATTATAGAACCCTACTGAACATCCATTATACAGTACCCTACTGAACATCCATTAAAGTACCCTACTGAACATCATTAAAGTATCCCTACTGAACATCCATTATAAGTAACCCCTACTGAAATCCATTAGTAAGTACCCTACCACCCTAATCATAAAGACACACTCCATCCATGAAATCCATTTATAAGTATCCCTACTGAACATCCATTATAAGTATACCCTACTGAACACTCATTATAAGTATCCCTTACTGAACATCCATTATAAGTATCCATACTGATACATCCATTATTTAATGTATTCCCTACTGAACATCCATTATAAGTCTATTCCTATATAAGCATCCATTATAAGTATACCTACTGAACATCCATCTATAGTACCCTACTGAAATCCATTATAAGTTATCACCTACTGAACATCCATATAAGTATCCTACTGAACATCCATATAAGATTCCCTATGATTACATCCATTATAAGTATACCCTACTGAACATCCATTATAAGATTCCCTACTGAACATCCATTATAAGTATCCCTACTGACATCAGTATTATAGTAAATCCGACTCTGAACATCCATTTTATAATAATCCCGACTGACATCCAGTATAAGTACCCTACTGAACATCCATTATAAGTAACCCTACTGAACATCCCATTATAAGTATCCCCTACTGAACATCCTATTATAAGTATCCCTACTGAACATCCATTATAAGTCATCCCTACTGAACATCCATTAAGTAATCCCTACTGAACCATCACATAAAGTAACCCTATTGAACATCCATTAAAGTTCCCTACTGAACATCATTATAGTATCCCTACTGAACTATCCATTATAAGATTAACCCTACTGCACATCCATATAAGTATCCCTACTGAACATCATTATAGTATCCCTACTGAACATCCCATTATAAGGATCCCTACTGATACATCCATTATAAGTATAACCCTACTGAACATCCTTATAAGTACTCCTACTGGAACATCCATTATAAGTATCCCTACTGAACATCCATTATAATATCCCTACTGAATCCATTATAATATATCCTGTATTCTGAACCTCCTATATAAGTTTAACCTCCCTACTGAACATCCATTATAAGTAACTCCTACGAACATCCCATTATAAGTATCCCTACTGGGACGAACCATCCCAATCTCACAAGATGGTAATCTTTAATTGAGCCAGGTTATAAACATACTAAATCACTATAGTATTGTTGAGAGCAACACCCTGATCACTAGATGTAAACTAGCTGCCCATTTTAAGTATCCCTATCATTTGATACTCAACCCTGTATCGAAGATAGATGTAGTCCCTGACTGAAACATCACATATAGACAAGTAGGAACACCTAGCCTGAACTGAGGTGATGGTGTAATCTACCTCACTTGTGACAACAAACAAGGCCAAACATGTTTTGTTTGTACTCAAAGACTTTTATTGAAATATATATCTCTATTTCAAAGAGCACAACCAAATTTAAAATATAAACACAAGAGAAAGGGGTAAAAAATGTACAGGGACAAAACATTTCCCATGTATTACGTAGTGTGAGACCACTCAGTACTCCACGTGGCACACTACTGTACATACCAGGAAGTGACTGCTCGATGGATTCATGTACAGTTACCCCTTCTTTTTCCTTCAGGTAATTGTGCATAACACAAGCAGCTTTTACAACTGTATGGGATGGGCTTATCTGCATGGAGCTATGCAGTACTCTCCAATTATAGGCCAAGATACCAAAGGGGCACTCAACCACTCTCCATGCATTACTCAGTCGGTAGTCGAATACCCTCCTTTCATTATTATTTTATGATGTGTTCTGACAGTCCAAACCCAAACACATGGGTAGGGTGGGCGTTCAGTTCCGAGCCATGGTTTAGGGGGAGGTAGAGGTAGCAACTTCCATAGGACCCCACATCTATGTAGGTGAACAGATAGTCAGCATCTGCAACAGCTAGAAGGACAATCGAAAAGTACTTTTTATAATTAAAATATTATAAAACTATATTATAAATAAATATTATAAAACTGAAGGGTGGCATCACCATGAGGATGTGCTTACCATCAATTGCATCTACACAGTGAAGGAAGTTGTGCTTCTCCCAGAATTGAAGACTGGTGTCTTGGGGAATGGCAGCCAGAATACAAGAATACAGTAATGGGACTAGGAAGTCTATCATAGATTTTTCTATAATACCAACTGTCTGTCCACTTCAATCCTTTCTAGTTGACATCTAAAATCTTTAGTAAGATTATAACACAATCTTATTTGTTTCCTCATCTCCAAGTCGTCTCAAAATGTCTTGTTGGTAGACTACCACTGATAGACCTTTATCTGAATTTCTTATGACAACGGACTGAACCCCCCTATTCTTTTGCTATCATTTTCATCTCTTTCTTTTTTAATAAAATAGGCTAGTTCTTTTAGTTCTGTTTCAACCATTTGCTGAATATGATCTATGTGGGGCCCCTAAACTCGATTGGATAATAAGAAGATCTAGCTTTACATTTATTCTTATATTGTTTAGATTCTACACCCAAGAAGGTTATCCTAGTCTCCAAGCCTGTTGATAAAGATGGTAGCTATTCCAGATTGGTTGGCCCATTAGAAGAATAATTAGTAATATAGGACAAATTGTAACAAATGTTATTTAATACTTCCACAATTTATACATAGGACTATTTAATAGGCTGATCTCATAAAGGATATTGTATATAGGAAAGAGGGCACTATTATCCGTACTATAGGACATTTTGCTGCTTCTTTATATACATATGTGATAGACAAGATGATATGTTTTTAAACCGTTATTGTAATTCTAATTTTCAAAAAAAAAACACTAGTTGGTTTAAACATGTAGAATTGTTTAACTTGCGTTTCAAAGGGCTTGTGGGAGCCATCACTTGTAAGACAGGGAGGTAGGCTATCTAAATAGCCTTACTGGACGCATGTCACTAAGCAGAGCCGTGAATGTCTCGAAACGCACAAATAAAATTAGGCGGTTTTTGAATTTTGAGAACATCTGATTGCTCAGGTGTGCGCTGCTGGAGCTCCATTTGCTGATTACTTTCATTAGTATAGTATTTATTAAATAAACCTAGTCCATCTAGTCCAACCTTTATACCCATAATGTCTGTTTAACATTTACATAGTAACATAGTATTGGAGGTTGTATAAAGACATACGTCCATCTAGTCCAACCTTTATACCCTACCCATAATGTCTGTATAACAGTTACATAGTAACATAGTATTGGAGGTTGTATAAAGACATACATCCATCTAGTCCAACCTTTATACCCTACCCATAATGTCTGTATAACAGTTACATAGTAACATAGTATTGGAGGTTGTATAAAGACATACGTCCATTAAGTCCAACCTTTATACCCTACCCATAATGTCTGTATAACAGTAATAGTATGGGAGGTGTATAAAGACATACGTCCATCTAGTCCAACCTTTATAACCTACCCATAATGTCTGTTATACAGTACATAGTAACTAGTATGGAGGTTATATAAAGAATACAATCCATCTAGTCCAACCTTTATACCCTACCCATAATGTCTGTTATACAGTTACATAGTGACAATAGTATGGAGGTTGTATAAAGAAATACGTCCGTCTAGTCCAACCTTTATACCCTACCCATAATGTCTGTATAACAGTTACATAGTAACATAGTATTGGAGGTTGTATAAAAGACTACGTCCATCTAGTCCAACCTTTATACCCCCCCCATAATGTCTGTATAACAGTTATAGTAACATAGTATTGGAGGTTGTATAAAGACATACGTCCATCTAGTCCAACCTTTATACCCTACCCATAATGTCTGTATAACGGTTACATAGAACATAGTATTGGAGGTGTATAAAGAATACGTCCATCTAGTCAACCTTTAATCCTACCCATAATGTCTGTATAACAGTACATAGTAACATAGTATTGGAGGTTGTATAAAGACATAAGTCCATCTAGTCCAACTCTTATACCCTACCCATAATGTCTGTATAACAGTTACATAGTAACATAGTAGATATGCAGAAACGTAAAACTACTAATTTTGGATTCTTGTCTTAATTCAGAGAGCTTAGTTTATTAAGTGAAGGTGAAGTGAACAGATCTGAGGGCTTCATCATTCTTCACTCGTAAGTATTGCAGGATTTTCACAATCCTCTTTTCCCATTGTCTCTCCAGACTCCACCCTTCATCTCTACCTGCATCTCTCTTACCCACCATGACTGTACAAATTCCACTCTTTTATTGTAGAGCTCATTGTGTGAAGGGATCATACCCACCAGAGCTGCTTCTTGCCTGGGGACAAATATGCAGAGGACAATGGAACAGAGAATGAGCGGCTGGCCTGGTATGTGATTGTCCCTGTTACCATTTTGCTTGTCCCTTTCTTTCTGCCACTTATAGTCTTAATCCTTCTTTGGTTTCTTTCTTTGTACAATTTTCTAGACATATTCAGTTCAGAACAACTCTTCATGATTTGGAGTTGAATTTGGGCTCAGATCTAGAGAGCTGCCAGGTAAATTAGATAATTCTTGTCATAATATTACTTATCTTTGTACTTGTTATGCCCTCCCCTAGAATTGCACCTCCCTTTAACTTTAAAGAAAAGACAAGAGGGGGACAGTAGTAGTATAGGGTAGAGTGGGTAGAGGTGGGTGGTATTGGTGTATGTTAGTGTGGGATGGTAGAGGGGGACAGTAGTGGTATAGGGTAGAAGTGGGTAGGTTATTGGTGTATGTAGTGTGGGATTGTAGAGGGGGACAGTAGGGGTGATGGGTAGTTTAGAGGGGTAGGGGGGTGGTGTATTTGGTGTATGTTAGTGTGGGTGGTAGAGGGGGACAGTAGAGATGGGTATAGGTAGGTGGGTAGAGTGGGTGGTATTGGTGTAGTGTTAGTGTGGGATGGTAGAGGGGGACAGTAGTGGTATAGGGTAGAGTGGGTAGAGGTGGGTGGTATTGGTGTATGTTAGTGTGGGATGGTAGAGGGGGACAGTAGTGGTATAGGGTAGAAGTGGGTGGTATTGGTGTATGTTAGTGTGGGATGGTAGAGGGGGACAGTAGTGGTATAGGGTAGAGTGGGTAGAGGTGGGTGGTATTGGTGTATGTTAGTGTGGGATGGTAGAGGGGGACAGTAGTGGTATAGGGTAGAGTGGGTAGAAGTGGGTGGTATTGGTGTATGTTAGTGTGGGATGGTAGAGGGGGACAGTAGTGGTATAGGGTAGAGTGGGTAGAGTGAGGACAATGTTGTTAATTTTATTCATATATGTGTATTGCACGGTGATGGGGTAGTCTACCTTAACTTGTGCACATTAAATTGGTAATTTACACACTTTTCTTTCTTTAGATATTATTGTTCATATATGTACCTTTCTGGTGTGATGGTGTAATGTACCCTCCATTGTGCTAAACTACCATTTGGTAATTTGCACTACGCGTAATCTTTAGATACTCAATCAATATAATTTGTTCATATATGTGCCATGATGGTGTAATCTACCTCTCCTGTGCCACTACCATTTGGTAATTTGCACTACTGTTAATCTTTAATACTATATATATATTGTTCAATATGTCCATGATGGTGTAATCTACCTCTCCTGTGCCACTACCATGTGGTAATTTGCACTATCCGTTACTTTTATATATTTTTTCATATATGTGCCTTGACATATGCTGTAGGTGATGGTGTAATCTACCTCTCCTCGCGCACTACCATTTGGTAATTTTGCACTATCGTTACTTTTATATTTTTTTCATATATGTGCCTTGAACATATGCTGAGGTGAGGTGTAATCTACCTCGCCTGCCACTACCATTGGTAAATTTGCACTCATTCGTTACTTTTATATATTTTTTCAATATGTGCCTTGACATATGCTGAATTTATTGTTGTAATCTACCTCTCCTGCGTGCCACTACCATTTGGTAATTTGTCACTATCGTTACTTTTTATATATTTTTCATATGTGCCTTGACATCTGCATGTGTGATGTTGTGTAATCATACCTCACTTGTGACCAACAACAAGGCCAAACAGTGTTTGTTTGTACTCAAGAACTTTTATTGAAATATATATCCTATTTCAAAGAGCACACCCAAATTTAATATAACACAAGAGAAAGGGTAAAAAAGTACAGGACAAACATTTCCCATGTTTACGTATGTGAGACCACTCAGTACTTCCACGTGGCACACTCTGTACATACCAGGAAGTGACTCGCTCGATGGATTCATGTACAGTTACCCCTTCTTTTTCCTTCAGGTTAATTGTGCATAACACAAGCAGCTTTTACAACTGTATGGGATGCTTATCTGCATGGAGCTATGCAGTACTCTCCAATTATAGCGCAACGATAACCAAAGGGCACTCAACCACTCTCCATGCATTACTCAGTCGGTAGTCGAATACCCTCCTTTCATTATTATTTTATATGTGTTCTGACAGTTCCAAACCCAAACACATTGGTAGGTTGGGCGTTCAGTTCCGAGCCATTTTAGGGGGAGGTGAGGTATCAACTTCCATAGGACCCCACATCTATGTAGGTGAAAGATAGTCAGCATCTGCAACAGCTAGAAGGACAATCGAAAAGTACTGTTTATATAATAACATATTAATAAAACTATATTATAAATAAAATTAAAAACTGAAGGGTGGCATCACCATGAGGATGTGCTTACCATCAATTGCATCTACACAGTGAGGAAGTTGTGGTTCTCCTCCCAGAATTGAAGACTGGTGTCTTGGGGAATGGCGCCGAATACAAGAATACAGTATGGGACTAGGAAGTCTATCATAGATTTCTATAATACGAATGTCTTCGTCCACTTCAATCCTTTCTGTAGTTGACATCTAAATCTTAGTAAGATTATAACACAATCTTATTTGTTTCCTCATCTCCAAGTCGTCTCAAAATGTCTTGTTGGTAGACCTACACTGATAGACCTTTATCTGAATTTCTCTTATGACAACGGACTGAACCCCCCTATTCTTTTGTCTATCATTTTCATCCTTTCTTTTTTAATAAAATAGGCTAGTTCTTTTAGTTCTGTTTCACCAACTTTGCTGATATGATCTATGTGGGGCCCCTAAACTCGATTGGATAATAAGAAGATCTAGCTTTACTTTATTCTATATTGTTTAATTCTACACCGCAGAAGGTTATCCTAGTCTCCAAGCCTGTTGATAAGATGGTAGCTATTCCAGATTGGTTGGCCCATTAGACAGAACTATTAGTAATTAGGACAAATTGTAAAACAAATGTTATTTAATACTTCCCGCCATTTTACATAGACTATTAATAGGCTGATCTCATAAAGGATATTGTATATAGGAAAAGGGCACTATTATCCGTACTATAGGACATTTTGCTGCTTCTTTATATCACATATGTATAGACAATGATATGTTTTTAAACCGTTATTGTAATTCTAATTTTCAAAAAAAAAACACTAGTTGGTTTAAAACACTGTAGATTGTTTAACTTGCGTTTCAAAGGGCTTGTGGGAGCCATCACTTGTAAGACAGGGAGGTAGGCATAGCTAAATAGCCTTACTGGACGCATGTCACTAACGAAGCCGTGATGTCTCGAAAACGCACAATTAAAATTAGGTCGGTTTTTGAATTTTGAGAACATCTGATTGCTCAGGTGTGCGCTGCTGGAGCTCCATTGCTGATTACTTTCATTAGTATAGTATTTATTAAATAACCTAGTCCATCTAGTCCAACCTTTAACCCATAATGTCTCTGTTTACATTTACATATAACATAGTATTGGAGGTTGTATAAAGACATACGTCCATCTAGTCCAACCTTAATACCCACATAATGTCTGATACATTACATAGTAAACATAGTATGGAGGTTGTATAAAGACATACAACCATCTAGTCCAACCTTATACCCTCTAACCCCATACGGTCTGTATACAGTTACATTAACTAGTATTGGAGGTTGTATAAGACATAACGTCCATTACGTCCTCACTTTATACCCCTACCATAATGTCTGTATAAACAGTTACATAGTAACATAGTATTGGAGTTGTATAAAGACATACATCCATCGAGTCCACCTTTAACCCTACCCATAATGTCTTATAACAGTACATAGATGGGAAGGTTGTTATAAAGACTAACGTCCATCTAGTCCAAACCTTTATACCCTAACCCATATGTCTGTATAACAGTTACATAGTAACCTAGTATTGAGGTTATATAAAGACATACATCATCTAGTCCAACCTTTTAACCCTCCCATATGTTGTATAACGTTACATAGTGACATAGTATTGGAGGTGTATAAAGACCATACGTCCGTTCTAGGTCCAACCTTATATACCCTACCCATAATGTCTGTATAACAGTTACATAGTAACATAGTATTGGAGGTTGTACTAAAGACATACGTCCATCTAGTCCAACCTTTTATATACCACTACCCATATGTCTGTATAACAGGTTCCATAGTAACATAGTTATTGGAGGTTGTATAAGAATACGTCCATCTAGTCCAACCTTTATACCACCCCATAATGTCTTAAACGGTTACATAGTAACATAGTATGGAGGTTGTACTAAAGACATACGGTCCATCTAGTTCCAACCTTTACAATCTACCCATAATGTCTGTATAAAGTTACATAGTAACATAGTATTGGAGGTTTGTAGAAAGACATACGTCACTCTAGTCCAACCTTTATACCCTACCATAATGTCTGTATACACGTTACAATAGTAACATAGTAGATATGCAGAAACGAAAACTACTAATTTTGGATTCTTTTCTTAATTCAGAGGCTTAGTTATTAAGTGAAGGTTAAGTAACGCATCTGGGTCTTCATCATTCTTCCTCGTAAGTTGTGCAGTATTTTCACACATCCTCTTTTCCCCTTGTCTCTCCAGACTCCACCCTTATCTAACCTGCACTCTCTCTTACCCACCATGATGTCAAATTCCACTCTTTTTATTTGTGAGCTCATGTGTGAAGGGATCATACCCACCAGAGCCTGCTCTTGCCTGGGACAAATATGCGAGGACATGGAACAGAGAATGAGCTGCCTGTATGGGATTGTCCCCTCTGACCATTTGGCTTGTCCTTTCCTTTCTTTGCCACTTAGTAGTCTTAATCTTCTTGGTTCTCTTTCTTTTGTACATTTTCTAGACATATTCAGTTAGCAACACTCTTCATGATTTTGGAGTTTGAATTTGGTAGGCTCAGATCTAGGAGTGCCAGGTAAATAGATACTTCTGCTCATAGATATTCTTATCTTTGTACTTGTTATGGCCTCCCTAGAATTGTCACCTCCCTTTAACCTTTAAAGAAAAAGACAAGAGGGGACAGTCAGTCGTAGTATGGGGTGAGTGGGTAGAGGTGGGTGGTATTGGTGTCTGTTAGTGTGTGGATGGTGAGGGGGACAGTAGTGTATAGGTGTGGGTGGTATTGGTGTATGTTAGTGTGGGATGGTAGAGGGGGACCTAGTGTATGTGGAGTGGTTATCGGTGGGTGGTGTGTGTAGTTGTGTGGTGGTAGGGGGGACAGTGTGGTATAGGGTTGGGTGGGGGTTGGGTGGTATTGGTGTCGTTGGTGGTGGTGGGGGACAGTGGGTGTATGGGTTGCGACGTGGGTAGGGTGGGTGGTTTTGTTTTTGTGTGGTGGTAGGGGGACCAGTGTGGTGGGTCGGTGGGCGGTGGGTGCTTTGGTGGTTGTGTGGGTATGGGGGGGCGTGGTGGGTTAGGGCGTGGGGATTGGTGGTTTGTGTCGTTGTGTGGGATGGTGGGGGGCAGAAGTTGGGTTGGGTAGAGTGGGTATGAGTGGTGGTATTGGTGTACGTTAGTGTGGGATGGTGAGGGGGCAGTAGTGGTATTAGGGTAGAGTGGGTAGAAGTGGTGGTTTTCACCTCACCTCTTGCCCTGCCCCACCTCCTGGGGAGAAGCATGCTCAGTTAAGACTTCATGCTGGGGAAATCAGAAGTAAAAATGGGGGGGAAATTGACAGTGAAGGGGCCCTTTTAATGCAGGCAGAGGCTGGTCACATGGCTGAAAACAGGAAGTGTCGGAGAAGTGTCGAGCAGGATGTTCGAGCAGGAAGTGTCAGAGGAAGCAGAGAGTGTCGAGAGGAGTGTTCGAGCAGGATTTCGAGCAGAAGTGTTCGGCAGGAGTGTTCGAGCAGGAAGTGTTCGAGCAGGAGTGTTCGAGCAGGAAGTGTTCGAGCAGAAGTGTTCAACAGGAAGATAATTGCTGAACCTTTCCAGTTAAACTTCCCAAATTGTATCTAGAATTGTGATTTATTTTCTATTTGAAGGTACGATAGAAGGCTTTTTATTTTATTCCTACTAGTTTGGAAGAATGTGAGACCACGGTTACCCTTTTAAGGTAATCCTGCTAAATAGTAGACAAAGGAACTGCCATCCAAACTTTTTCATATGTAACTTTGCCATGAAAAAGTGTCATCAGCTCCAAAATGCTTCTGTATTTTGTATGATTTCTACAAGGTTTCACCTTAGTAACATAACCACCTTAATGTAAACTTGAGCAACATTGATGTTGTATTACTAACCAGATATTAAAGGATAATATCCTTTAATATCTGTGACTGCGGACATCACAGCCAGTAACTGACCCTGCTGCCGTACTGCACTCCAGCTAATAAAAGGTTCATTGAGCAGAGGGAGGATGCAGATACCATCACCAGAATGGTTGAGTACTTATTAAGTATCTGGTTACTAATGCATGTATTACTTGTAACAATAGCACTGCTGGCAGGTAACTGAAAAGTCATCTATTTTTTTTTTGAGGTTGAGATGCCCTTTAATGTGTGAGATATACAGGCTTACGGCAAAGCAGGCTCCACACTTTTGGCTACTATGTGTATGAATGATACCATGAGCTGGATGAATGAGAACCTTCACATGCACCAAATAGGCTGGAGTAGAAATGACTTGTGTTTTCTTTGCCTCTATAGCTTTCATCTGTGTCCGTATCCCGCAGCATCTTACATCAGGTCACTGCAGCCTTAGCTGTTGCTGAACAGAACTAAGATTTGAGCACGCGTAATTAGTTTATTATCCGATCTCTGTCATTCAATATGAGTGTTGGACCAGTGTTCCCAACAGACTTTCTCTTCTCTACGTGATCTGCACTGGGGCAACCTGTTAATAGAGAAATGTGCATCTCCGGTTATAACTGTGTCTCTACATGGAAACAAATTAATATCCCAACATCTGGTGTTCAAGTGAAGATTATTGACTACACACTCTCTCGTCTGGACAAAGGTACTTTTACTGTATTTCAATGTGTCTATATCCCTTCATTACACCTCTCCTGGTTATGTACATTTTACAAGACAGCCCCCAGACTCCACCTTAAATCCATTGGTCACAGAGCCGTCTGTGATGGCGCACCCACCTATGGGATGCCTTACCCCGTCAGTCCTCCATCCATCCAGACACCATCTGTTAATGCAGCATTTGCAGACCTTAAATTGCTTCCTCTGTGACAAAACTTCTTCCTACCCCAATTACTGACAGATTAAGCACAGGAGAAAGCCGCCATAGAATATTATTGTATTCCCCAACACTGAGTTAAATTCACAGGCCTGTAATTACCTGGCTGTGATCGACTACCCTTGTCAAATATTGTATTTACATCAGCACACTTCTGGTCATTAGAGAATCTGAGAAATAAAAAACAGTCGTCTGTGTAAACCTGAACTTGGTTCCACAGGGAACTATCCGGTCCAGGATCATATCGAACAAAAGGATTAACAAGCCTCTGTAGACAAACCCCAACAAGTAGAAACTTAAAGGACAACTCCACCCTCATAAGAACATCTTTTAGAAAGAATGCCTCTTTATAATTGTTGATATATCATAGTTTGTCCTCTGAATTCATTACTGTAGCCTGCTATGCTTCGTGATGCCTCATGGAAACTGAGCATGTAGAAACCTGTACTGAGCCTGTACTGAGCCTGGCATGCTCAAAGAGGCAGACAGGGATTAAAATTCAGTCACTGGCTGTGTCAAATCCATAACTCACAGTTAGGGCTAGGCCACACTAGCG
The DNA here is from genome assembly GCA_019447015.1 of Hymenochirus boettgeri. Taxonomy (NCBI): domain Eukaryota; kingdom Metazoa; phylum Chordata; class Amphibia; order Anura; family Pipidae; genus Hymenochirus; species Hymenochirus boettgeri. The sequence continues at coordinate 77,126 of JAACNH010000613.1, read as the reverse complement.
CATTTTTCGCGCGTTGCGCACGCGTTTAGCGCTCGCGATTGCACACGCAATTTCCCGCTAAAATGGAATCACAGAACGCAAAAATTCCCGCGATTCGCGTACCGTTCGCGTTTTGGTAACGCATGCGTTCACCATTTTTGGTGCGTTAACAGACGTTTCCATAACACGAAAAAGCGAAACGCATGCCAAAACGCGAACGTAAACCGAACGCACAAGAAAAGCGCACACAATCGCGTGCGATAACGCTCGCGATTCCTTTGCGTTTGCAGTTGGGCCTCAGTCTTACTAACTGGAAGAACCAGGAAGCAAACAGGGACACAGGACATGTGCAGGATTCAGGTTAGACTTACACCTTCACACTTTCAAACACTATTACTGTTTAGGGGGGTGGATTTACCTGTATGTAAGTTTTCATTTGGGCTGGACTTGCCCTTTAAGAAAACCCTTTGAGAGTCTCTAAGCAGTTTGCTTCCCACAACTTATAGAACTTTTTATGTAAATGTTACGTCAGTATGTATGAAGAAAAGCCATCTGGAAGACAGAAAGGGGCAGATTAAGGGCAGAGCGAAGTAGGTGGAAGGATGGAAAAGGGGGATTGGATATGGTAGTAAATACCAGATTACTGGCTGTGCTATTGTATAATTGGCCTTAGTGAGGACATGGAGGAGCTGCCATATTGGAACTTCCATAAGCTAATCTATTTTTCCCTGGCAGTGTGTAAGAGTCCAAGCTATAATATATAATGTGTGAACCATTGATTGTAGCTGCCTGTGTCAGTAATGGCACGTGTTACATTCATGTGAATTTCTATCCTGCAGATGGACTGACGGTGTTTTTGTGACTTATCGTAGATGAGGAGATATTTCTGGACAAGGAGATCTACAGTTTGAGGTTTATCGGACAATGAGACAAGAAACAAGTAAGTAAAATTCTCCTCTCCATCCAGGTCACGGTATATCTTATATTCATCCTCAGGTCAGGTATATCTGTATCATCTCCAGGTCAGGTCTATCTGTATATTCATCCATCCGGTCCGGTTATCTGTATATCATCCATCCAGGTACGGATATCTGTAATTCATCCTCGGTCACGTATACTTGTATATCATCCATCCGGTCACGGTCTATCTGTAATTTCATCCTCCCGGTCACGGTATATCTTAATTTCATCCATCCAGTCGGTATCTATTCATCTAGTCACGGTATATGTAATTCATCCATCAGGTCACGGTCTATCTGTATATTCATCATCCAGGTCACGGTTATCTGTAATATTCATCCATCCAGGTCACGGTATATCTGTAATATTCATCCATCTAGGTCACGGTATATCTAGAATATTCATCCATCCGGTCACGGTATATCTGTATATTCATCCATCAAGGTATGGTATATCTGAATATTCATCATCCAGGTCACGGTTACTGTAATATTCTCCATCCGGTCACGGTATATCTGTAATATTCATCCATCAGGTCACGGGTAATCTGTAATATTCATCCATCCAGGTCACGGTATATCGGTAATATTCATTCATCAGTCACGGTAATCTGTAATATTCTCCATCCAGGTCACGGTATATCTGAATTCATTCATCCAGGTCACGGTAATCTGTAATATCATCCATCCGGTCACGGTATATCTGTAATATTCATCCATCCAGGTCACGGTTATCTTAATATTCACCACCAGTCACGGTCTTCTGTAATATCTCCCTCCAGGTCACGGTTAATCTGTAATATCATCCATCCAGGTCACGGTCTACTGTAATATCCTACCATCCAGGTCACGTTTATCTGTAATATTCCATCCATCCGGGTCACGGTCTATCTGTAATATTCATCCATCCGGGTCACGGTCTATCTGTAATATTCATCCATCCGGGTCACGGTCTATCTGTAATATTCATCCATCCAGGTCACGGTCTATCTGTAATATTCATCCATCCAGGTCACGGTCTATCTGTAATATTCATCCATCCAGGTCACGGACGGTCTATCTGTAATATCATCCATCCAGGTCACGGTCTATCTGTAATATTCATCCATCCAGGTCACGGTTATCTGTAATATTCATCCATCCAGGTCACGGTCTATCTGTTATTCATCCTCCAGGTCACGGTCTATCTGTAATATTCATCCATCCAGGTCACGGTCTATCTGTAATAATTCATCCATCCAGGTCACGGTCTATCGTAATATTCATCCATCCAGGTCACGGTCTATCTGTAATATTCATACCATCCAGGTCACGGTCTATCTCTAACATTCATCCATCCAGGTCACGGTCTCTCTCTAACATTCATCCATCCAGGTCACGGTCTCTCTCTAACATTCATCCATCCAGGTCACGGTCTCTCTCTAACATTCATCCATCCAGGTCACGGTCTCTCTCTAACATTCATCCATCCAGGTCACGGCTATCTGTAATATTCATCCTCCAGGTCACGGTCTATCTGTAATATCATCCATCCAGGTCCGGTATATCTGTAATATTCATCCATCCAGGTCACGTCTACTGTAATATTCATCCATCCAGGTCACGGTCTATTGTAATATTCATCCATCCAGGTCACGGCTATCTGTAATTTCTCCACCGGTCACGGTCTATCTGTAATATTCATCCATCCAGGTCACGGTCTATCTGTAATATTCATCTCCAGCACGGTCTATCTGTAATATTCTCCATCCAGGTCACGGTCTATCTGTAATATTCCTCCATCCAGGTCACGGTCTATCTGTAATATTCCTCCATCCAGGTCACGGTCTATCTGTTATTCACCATCCAGTCACGGTCTATCTGTAATATTCATCCATCCAGGTCACGGTCTATCTGTAATATTCATCCATCCAGGTCACGGTCTATCTTACTATTCATCCATCCAGTCACGGTCTATCGTAATTCATCCATCAGGTCACGGTCGATCTGTATATCTTCATCCATCCAGGTCACGGTCTATCTGTAATATTCTCCATTCCAGGTCACCGGTCTATCTGTAATATTCATCCATCCAGGTCACGGTCTATCTGTAATATTCATCCATCCAGGTCACGGTCTATCTGTAATATTCATCCATCCAGGTCACGGTCTATCTGTAATATTCATATCATCATCCAGGCACGGCTTATCTTAATATTCTCAGGTCACTGTCTATCTGTAATATTCATCCATCCAGTCACGTCTACGTACTATTCATCCACCCAGGTCCCGTCTATCTTTAATATTCATCCATCCAGGTCACGGTCTATCTGTAAATTCATCCATCCAGGTCACGGTCTATCTGTAATATTCTCCATCCAGGTCACGGTCTAGCTGTAATATTCATCCATCCAGGTCACGTTCTATCTGTAATATTCATCCATCCAGGTCAACGGTCTATCTGTAATATTCTCTCCAGTCAACTGTCTATCTGTAATATTCATCCATCCAGGTCACGGTCTATCTGGTAATATTCATCCATCCGGTCACGGTCTATCTTGTAATATTCATCCATCCAGGTCACGGTCTATCTGTAATATATTCATCCATCCAGGTCACGGTCTATCTGTAATATTCATCCATCCAGGTCACGGTGTATCTGTAATATTCATCCATCCAGGTCACGGTCTATCTGTATATTCATCCATCCAGGTCACGGTCTATCTGTAATATTCATCCATCCAGGTCACGGTCTATCTGTAATATTCATCCATCCAGGTCACGGTCTATCTGTAATATTCCTCCATCCAGGTCCCGGTCTATCTGTAATATTCATCCATCCAGGTCACGGTCTATCTGTAATATTCCTCCATCCAGGTCACGGTCTATCTGTATATTCACTCATCCAGGTCCCGGTCTATCTGTAATATTCATCCATCCAGGTCCCGGTCTATCTGTAATATTCATCCATCCAGGTCACGGTCATCTGAATATTCAATCATCCGGTCACGGTCTATCTGTAAATTCATCCATCCAGGTCACGGTCTATCTGTATCATCCATCCAGGTCACGGTCTATCTTTAATATTCATCCATCCAGGTCACGGTCTATCTGTAATATTCATCTCCAGGTCACGGTCCTATCTGTATTATCATCCATCCAGGTCACGGTCTATATCTTAATATTCATCCATCCAGGTCACGGTCATCTGTATATTCTAGTAGTTGAATATTCATCCATCCAGGTCACGGTCTATCTGTAATATTCATCCATCCAGGTCACGGTCTATCTGTATATTCACCATCCAGGTCCACGGTCTATCTGAATCATCCATCCAGGTCACGTTCTATCTGTAATATTCATTCCATCCGGTCACGGTCTATCTGTAATATTCATCCATCCAGGTCACGGTCTATCTGTAATATTCATCCATCCAGGTCACGGTCTATCTGTAATATTCATCCATCCAGGTCACGGTATGTCACGGTCTATCTGTAATATTCATCCATCCAGGTCACGGTCTATCTGTAATATTCATCCATCCAGGTCACGGTCATCTGTAATATTCATCATCCAGGTCACGGTCATCTGTAATATTCATCATCCAGGTCACGGTCTATCTGTAATATTCATTCATCCAGGTCACGGTCTATCTGAATATTCACCTTCATCCAGGTCACGGTCTATCTGTAATATTCATTCATCCGGTCACGGTCTATCTGTATATTCATTCATCCAGGTCACGGTCTATCTGAATATTCATTCATCCAGGTCACGGTCTATCTGTAATATTCATTCATCCAGGTCACGGTCTATCTGTAATATTCATTCATCCCGGTCACGGTCATCTGTAATATTCATTCATCCAGGTCCGGTCTATCGGTAAATTATTCATCCAGGTCACGGTCTATCTGTATATCATATCATCCAGGTCACGGTCTATCTGTAGTATCATTCATCCAGGTCACGGTCTATCTGTAATATTCATTCATCCAGTTCACGGTCTATCTGTAATATTCATTCATCCGGTCAACGGTCTATCTGTAATATTCATGTCATCCAGGTCACGGTCTATCTGTAATATTCATTCATCCAGGTCACGGTCTATCTGTAAATTCATCATCCAGGTCACGTCTACTGTAATATTCATTCATCCAGGTCACGGTCTATCTGTAATATTCATTCATCCAGGTCACGGTCTATCTGTAATATTCATTCATCCAGGTCACGGTCTATCTGTAGTATTCATTCATCCAGGTCACGGTCTATCTGTAGTATTCATTCATCCAGTCACGGTCTAATCTGTAGTATTCATTCATCCAGGTCACGGTCTACTGTAGTATCATTCATCACCAGGTCACGGTCTATCTGTAGTATTCATTCATCCAGGTCACGGTCTATCTGTAGTATCATTCATCCAGGTCACGGTCTATCTGTAGTATTCATTCATCCGGTCACGGTCTATCTGTAGTATTCATTCATCCAGGGTCACGGTCAATCGTAGTATTCATTCACCGGTCACGGTCTATCTGTAGTATTCATTCATCCAGGTCACGGTCTATCTGTAGTATTCATTCATCCAGGTCACGGTCTATCTGTAGTATTCATTCATCCAGGTCACGGTCTATCTGTAGTATTCATTCATCCAGGTCACGGTCCTATCTGTAGTATTCATTCATCCAGGTCACGGTCTATCTGTAGTATTCATTCATCCAGTCACGGTCTACTGTAGTATTCATTCATCCAGGTCACGGTCTATCTGTAGTATTCATTCATCCAGGTCACGGTCATCTGTAGTATTCATTCATCCAGGTCACGGTCTATCTGTAGTATTCATTCATCCAGGTCACGTTCTATCTGTAGTATTCATTCATCCAGGTCACGGTCTATCTTAGTATTCTCATCAGTCACGGTCTATCTGTGTATTCATTCATCCAGGTCACGGTCTATCTGAGTATTCATTCATCCGGTCACGGTCTATCTGTAGTATTCATTCATCCGGTCACGGTCTATCTGTAGTTATTCATCCGTCACGTCTATCTGTAGTTTCTTCATCAGGTCACGGTCTCTGTAGTATTCATTCATCCAGGTCACGGTCTATCTGTAGTATTCTTCTCCAGGTCACGTTCTATCTGTAGTATTCATTCATCCAGGTCACGTCTATCTGTAGTATTCATTCATCCAGGTCACGTCTATCTGTAGTATTCATTCTCCATCACGTCTATCTGTTATTCATTCATCCAGGTCACGGTCTATCTGTAGTATTCATTCATCCAGGTCACGGTCATCGTAGTATTCATTCATCCGGGTCACGGTCTATCTGTAGTATTCATTCATCCAGGTCACGGTCTATCTGTAGTATTCATTCATCCAGTCACGGTCTATCTGTAGTATTCATTCATCCAGGCACGGTCTATCTGTAGTATTCATTCATCCAGTCACGGTCTATCTGTATATTACATTCTCCGGTCACGGTCTATCTGTAGTATTCATTCATCCAGGTCACGGTCTATCTGTAGTATTCATCATCCAGGTCACGGTATCTGTAGTATTCATTCATCAGGTCAGGTCTATCTGTAGTATTATTCATCCAGGTCACGGTCTATCTGGTAGTATTCATTCTATCCAGGTCAACGGTCTATCTGTAGTATCATTCATCCAGGTCACGGTCTATCTGTAGTATTCATTCATCCAGGTCACGGTCTATCTGTAGTATTCATTCATCAGTCACGGTCATCTGTAGTATTCATTCATCCAGGTCACGTGTCTATCGTAGTATTCATTCATCCAGGTCACGGTCTATCTGTAGTATTCATTCATCCAGGTCACGGTCTATCTGTAGTATTCATTCATCCAGGTCACACGGTCTATCTGTAGTATCATTCTCCAGGTCACGGTCTATCTGTAGTATTCATTCATCCAGGTCACGGTCTATCTGTAGTATTCATTCATCCACGGTCACGGTCTATCTGTAGTATTCATTCATCCAGGTCACGGTCATCTGTAGTATTCATTCATCAGGCTCACGGGTCTATCTGTAGTATCATTCATCCAGGTCACGGTCTATCTGTAGTATTCATTCATCCAGGTCACGGTCTATCTGTAGTATTCATTCATTCCAGGTCACGGTCTATCTGTTAGTATTCATCATCCAGGTCACGGTCTATCTGTAGTATTCATTCATCCAGGTCACGGTCTATCTGTAGTATTCATTCATCCAGTCACGGTCTATCTGTAGTATTCATTGCATCCAGGTCACGGTCTATTCTGTAGTTATTCATTCATCCAGGTCACGGTCTATCTGTAGTATTCATTCATCCAGGTCACGGTCTATCTGTAGTATTCATTCATCCAGGTCACAGGTCTATCTGTAGTATCATTCTCCAGGTCACGGTCTATCTGTAGTATTCATTCATCCAGGTCACGGTCTATCTGTAGTATTCATTCATCCAGGTCACGGTCTATCTGTAGTATTCATTCATCCAGGTCACGGGTTCCTATCTGTAGTATTCATTCATCCAGGTCACGGTCTATCGTGTAGTATTCATTCATCCAGGTCACGGTCTATCTGTAGTATTATTCATCCAGGTCACGGTCTATCTGTAGTATTCATTCATCCAGGTCACGGTCTATCTGGTATTCTTCATCGAGCACGGTCTATCTGTTATTCATTCTCCAGTCACGGTCTAGCTAGTATTCATTCATCCAGGTCACGTAGTCTATCTGTAGTATTCATTCATCCAGGTCACGGTCTATCTGTAGTATTCATTCATCCAGGTCACGGTCTATCTGTAGTATTCATTCATCCAGGTCACGGTCTATCTGTAGTATTCATTCATCCAGGTCACGGTCCTATCTGTAGTATTCATTCATCCAGGTCACGGTACTATCTGTAGTATTCATTCTCCAGGTCACGGTCTATCTGTATATTCAGTCATCCAGGTCACGGTCTATCTGTAGTATTCATTCATCCAGGTCACGGTCTATCTGTAGTATTCATTCATCCAGGTCACGGTCTATCTGTTGTATTCAATTAGATCAACTGGACTTGAAGTTGTAGTTGTTGAAGACGTTTCGCTAGTCATCCGACTGGCTTTCTCAATTCAGAATGACTAGTACAAGAGTCTGTTGGTAATTATGTACCCTGGAAAGTCCCAATTAGCATATCAAAGTCCTCGGGTCAGGACTCAGCCGTGTACCTGCATCTTAAGGATAAAGGACATACCTTTGAACTGTAGGTAAAGTGAGTTATGTGTTTTTTTCATACTCTGTCTCTTTAGCAGGAGGAATTTCCCAGCTTTGCACCCTCCCCAACATCTTTTCTCCTTTCTTCTGCTGTTTGGACTTCTTCATTTATGAACTCATCTGCTGTGCTGAACATGAGTCTATCTCCAGAACTTGGCAAAAATGACCCACACAGAGATTATCGCTACTGGATGCGTCTGCGGGCAGCTTTGTCTCTCCACCGCAAGAAGAAAGGTCTGTAGGTGCAACTATGGAACCAGAAAGTTACATTCTCTCCCCCCCCCCCCAGTTCTAAATCTCTCTTATCTTTCTGCTTCATCTCCTTATATGCCTCAGTTGAAGCCACATTGCAGCCCTGCTTTCCTGCCGATACTAGTCTCTGCCCTCCACACAGTCTGAATTCAACTGTCACCTCACAGCCCTCGTCTATGGTAAAGTAACTGGTGCATTGTTTTTACAATACCCTGTGTTCTGGATCACTTACTTCGAAACTTTTTGCCATGGGTTCCTTTCTTGTTTGTATTCTGTGTGTTTTTTATTCTTTCTTATCCAACAGCTTTAGTCCTGTAAAACCTCCAGATGATTTAAAACCAGAATTTAACAACAAGCATTCCACAGCAGCTAAAGGCTGATCCCTTCTGTAGAGCAGGCTATTCACCTATAGGTTCATCAATCAGATGTGCTTTATTACTCTCCCGAACCTTTCTGGGTGAAATACTTATAATGGATGTTCAGTAGGGTTACTTATAATGGATGTTCAGTAGGGGTAAGTTTTTTTTTCCCCTTACATTTAAACAAATAAACACCCACACATTAGACCTTAATAACTAGCGGTTTGCATTCCTGTGAGACTAGACTACACCCTATTAGGGGATAGAGGAACTCACTTAAATAGGAGGCCCGGGTGTTCCAAACCCCGAGTCTGTCGCTTGAATGTACAATACACCAGGACAATTTCCATGGATATAAAAGGTCCAGATAATAGTTATTCACCACTCCTCCTTGGTGGTCCAGGTGCTGCTAGCCCCGAACCCTTCGCCTGGGTTCCCATACATGCGCGATCCAATTGGGAGTTGAAAGAAGCGCACACCGGTAAACTGGACCAACAACCGTTGCAGGCTAAAGCAGTAAAATCACATACAAACACCATGTGAGGCCACCGTACGCGGTTCGTACTCATAGGTTCAACATTCCATTTCCACCAGCCCGCCTCTTATGGGAAACTCCCAACAGCTGAGAGGGGTTTTGGCCTCATGACGAGTTGGAATACAGACACTGAACAGTGTATCCATTGTCGGAACTAAAGCCGTTAGAACTATGACATATAAAACAATGTAACTCACAATGGATACAAAATGTGCAATATAAACTGTCATTCACATGGTATGTAGGTGCTCTATAAATCCGCACTTAGACACATATATTCAGAATAAAAATAAATATGTATAGAATAAAGGAAAAGGTAAGGATCTATATTAGAAAGATAAAAAAAATGTGAAGCTCTAAGATCAAATCCTAAAAACTCCAAAGTGTTTTAAGAAAAAATCAGTCTATATAGCAAATACCTGGAGTTAAGACCAACAGGGCGTGGAATGTCAAGGGTAAATATCCACTTATCAACCTATTTCTATCACTCGCATCCACAGGTATTCTTACCTTCAGATACTCAGAACTTTTGTCCCGGACTACTAAACTCGGGGGGGGGGGGGAGAGACAAGTCTCCTCCCACCAGCCCATAAACAAGCTTGGTTGCATTCGCAGAAGTGTCTACCTATGGGACTGTTCTCTTTGTTCTTATAAATGTCCATTATGTGCTCCCCTATTCTAGACTGTACATCCAACATACTGTTTGTTGCATAGGGTGCAAGTCAATAAATAAACTACTTAATCTGAATTACAGTTGATATTCTGACCTATTTTTATAGGTTTTACCAGTGACTGCTTTTAAACTCAGTTGATCTGGATATGTGTCTACAGGTTTTACAAGGGTAAAGTCCCCTTCTATGTTAACCAAGTGGGTTTCTTTTTGTCCATACTATAAAACCGACTCGGGGATAATATATCCCCTAGGGATCTAGCCCTTTTAGGGACATACCTACATCCCTTGTTTTAGAACCCTCTTCAAATCAGGGTCCTGTTCGAGAATGGGTACAAATTTCTTGACAATACCAGTAACACGTTTAAACTGCGGGCTGTATCTCGTGGTGAGAGTCTTGGACTGGAGTCCTATTGTCAGTATTAAGTTTCTCTTTTTCCCTTCCTCCTCCTTTCCATAAAAGATCATGATCCAATTTCTGGACTCTCTGTATAGCTTCCTTGAGAACCTTCCCCCATAGCCTCTTCTCCTAAACCTCGTGGTCATGTGTTTACTGGCTTTATAGAAGGCAGAGTCTGTGGAGCAATTTCTCCTCAGCCTCAAATATTGACCAAAGGGTATACCCAGGATGCAATGTGGCGGGTGGCTAGAACTGGCTAATAGGATAGAGTTTCTTGCTTTGGGTTTACCATCATTTTTCCGTGTCTAAACCCCCTTCTGTACCTGTTATAAGCAAGTCTAAATATTCCACCGATTCCGTTCCTGTTAAGAGACTCAAACCACCCTTCAAAATCTGCTCGAGTGCCATTCCAGGTCATCTATATATCTGTGATAGGTGACCACCTTTTGTCCCGGACTACTAAACTCGGGGGGGGGAAGAGACAAGTCTCCTCCCACCACCCCATAAACAAGTTTGCATATGTGGGGGCAATATTGGTGCCCCTCGGCATTGTACATAGAAAGTCCCATCATATTGGAAGAAATTATGTGTGACAAGATAGGTCAAAACTTCTAGAATGAAATGTTTCCATTCTGCCGAATAAATACTGTAAGATTCCAAATGATGTCTGATCCCCACTCATGTGGTATGCACGAGTAGAGAGTCACTACGTCTGCTGTAGCCAGCCGGAATTCCACTTTTCCATATTATGCTGTCTATGATGGTCAGAAGAGTGCTGTCCCTTACAAAGGAATGGAGTCTCTTGACAAATGGTGGTAAGAGTAGGTCCAACTATTCCGACAGACCCTCATTCATCCTGAGGACAATGTTGTTATATTTATTCATATATGTGTATTGCTACGGTGATGGGGTAGTCTACCTTACTTGTGCCATTAAAATTGGTAATTTACACTACTTTTCTTTATCTTTAGATATATATTGTTCATATATGTACCTTTCTGGTGTGATGGTGTAATGTACCTCACTTGTGCTACTACCATTTGGTAATTTGCACTACTGTTAATCTTTAGATACAGTATATATATTGTTCATATATGTGCCATGATGGTGTAATCTACCTCTCCTGTGCCACTACCATTTGGTAATTTGCACTACTGTTAATCTTTAGATAAAGATATATATGTTCATATAGTGCCATGATGGTGTAATCTACCTCCCTGTGCCACTACCATTTGGTAATTTGCACTTCGTTACTTTTATATATTTTTCATATATGTGCCTTGAACATATGCTGAGGTGAGGTGGTTAATCTACCTCTCCTGCGCCACACCATTGGTAATTTGCACTATCGTTACTTTTATATATTTTTTCATATATGTGCCTTGAACATATGCTGAGGTGATGGTGTAATCTACCTCTCCTGCGCCACTACCATTTGGTAATTTGCACTATCGTTACTTTTATATATTTTTTCATATATGTGCCTTGAACATATGCTGAGGTGATGGTGTAATCTACCTCTCCTGCGCCACTACCATTTGGTAATTTGCACTATCGTTACTTTTATATTTTTTTCATATGTGCCTTGAACAATGCTGAGGTGATGGTGTAATCTACCTCACTTGTGACAACAAACAAGGCCACACAAATGTTTTGTTTGTACTCAAAGACTTTTATTGAATATATATCTCTATTTCAAAGAGACAACCAAATTTAAAATATAAACACAAGAGAAAGGGGTAAAATGTACAGGGACAAAACATTTCCCATGTATTACGTAGTGTGAGACCACTCAGTACTCCACGTGGCACACTACTGTACATACCAGGAAGTGACTGCTCGATGGATTCAGTACAGTTACCCCTTCTTTTTCCTTCAGGTATGTGCATAACACAAGCAGCTTTTACAACTGTATGGGATGGGCTTATCTGCATGGAGCTATGCAGTACTCTCCAATTATAGGCCAAGATACCAAAGGGGCACTCAACCACTCTCCATGCATTACTCCGTCGGTAGTCGAATACCCTCCTTCATTATATTTTATGATGTGTTCTGACAGTCCAAACCCAAACACATGGGTAGGGTGGGCGTTCAGTTCCGAGCCATGGTTAGGGGAGGTAGAGGTAGCAACTTCCATAGGACCCCAATCTATGTAGGTGAAAAGATAGTCAGCATCTGCAACAGCTAGAAGGACAATCGAAAAGTACTTTTTAAATTAAAATATATAAAACTATATTATAAATAAAATTTATAAAACTGAAGGGTGGCATCACCATGAGGATGTGCTTACCATCAATTGCATCTACACAGTGAAGGAAGTTGTGGCTTCTCCCAGAATTGAAGACTGGTGTCTTGGGAATGGCAAGCCAGAATACAAGAATACAGTAATGGGACTAGGAAGTCTATCATAGATTTTTCTATAATACCAACGTCTGTCCACTTCAATCCTTTCTAGTTGACATCTAAAATCTTTAGTAAGATTATAACACAATCTTATTTGTTTCCTCATCTCCAAGTCGTCTCAAATGTCTTGTTGGTAGACTACCACTGATAGACCTTTATCTGAATTTCTTATGACAAAGGACTGAACCCCCCTATTCTTTTGCTATCATTTTCATCTCTTTCTTTTTTAATAAATAGGCTAGTTCTTTTAGTTCGTTTCAACCATTTGCAATATGATCTATGTGGGGCCCCTAAACTCGATTGGATAATAAGAAGATCTAGCTTTACAATTATTTATATTTTTAGATTTACACCCAAGAAGGTTATCTAGTCTCCAAGCCTGTTGATAAAGATGGTAGCTATTCCAGATTGGTTGGCCCATTAGAAGAATAATTAGTAATATAGGACAAATTGTAACAAATGTTATTTAATACTTCCACAATTTATACATAGGACTATTAATGGCTGATCTCATAAAGGATATTGTATATAGGAAAGAGGGCACTATTATCCGTACTATAGGACATTTTGCTGCTTCTTTATATACATATGTGATAGACAAGATGATATGTTTTTAAACCGTTATTGTAATTCTAATTTTCAAAAAAAAAACACTAGTTGTTTAAACATGTAGAATTGTTTAACTTGCGTTTCAAAGGGCTTGTGGGAGCCATCACTTGTAAGACAGGGAGGTAGGCTATCTAAATGCCTTACTGGACGCATGTCACTAAGCAGAGCCGTGAATGTCTCGAAACGCACAAATAAAATTAGGCGGTTTTTGAATTTTGAGAACATCTGATGCTCAGGTGTGCGCTGCTGGAGCTCCATTTGCTGATTACTTTCATTAGTATAGTATTTATTAAATAAACCTAGTCCATCTAGTCCAACCTTTATACCCATAATGTCTGTTTAACATTTACATAGTAACATGTATTGGAGGTTGTATAAAGACATACGTCCATCTAGTCCAACCTTTATACCCTACCCATAATGTCTGTATAACAGTTCATAGTAACATAGTATTGGAGGTTGTATAAAGAACATAATCCATCTAGTCCAACCTTTATACCCTACCCATAATGTCTGTATAACAGTTACATAGTAACATAGTATTGGAGGTTGTATAAAGACATACGTCCATTAAGTCCAACCTTTATACCCTACCCATAATGTCTGTATAACAGTTACATAGTAACATAGTATTGGAGGTTGTATAAAGACATACATCCATCTAGTCCAACCTTTATACCCTACCCATAATGTCTGTATAACAGTAACATAGTATGGGAGGTTGTATAAAGACATACGTCCATCTAGTCCAACCTTTATACCCTACCCATAAGTCTGTATAACAGTTACATAGTAACCTAGATTGGAGGTTATATAAAGACATACCATCTAGTCCAACCTTTATACCCTACCCATAATGTCTGTATAACAGTTACATAGTGACATAGTATTGGAGGTTGTAAAAGAATACGTCCGTCTGTCCAACCTTTATACCCTACCCATAATGTCTGTATAACAGTAACATAGTATGGGAGGTTGTATAAAGACATACGTCCATCTAGTCCAACCTTTATACCCTACCCATAATGTCTGTATAACAGTTACATAGTAACCTAGTATTGGAGGTTATATAAAGACATACATCCATCTAGTCCAACCTTTATACCCTACCCATAATGTCTGTATAACAGTTACATAGTGACATAGTATTGGAGGTTGTATAAAGACATACGTCCGTCTAGTCTAACCTTTATACCCTACCCATAATGTCTGTATAACAGTTACATAGTAACATAGTATTGGAGGTTGTATAAAGACATACGTCCATCTAGTCCAACCTTTATACCCTACCCATAATGTCTGTATAACAGTTACATAGTAACATAGTAGATATGCAGAAACGTAAAACTACTAATTTTGGATTCTTGTCTTAATTCAGAGAGCTTAGTTTATTAAGTGAAGGTGAAGTGAACAGATCTGAGGGCTTCATCATTCTTCACTCGTAAGTATTGCAGTATTTTCACAATCCTCTTTTCCCCATTGTCTCTCCAGACTCCACCCTTCATCTCTACCTGCACTCTCTCTTACCCACCATGACTGTACAAATTCCACTCTTTTTATTTGTAGAGCTCATTGTGTGAAGGGATCATACCCACCAGAGCTGCTTCTTGCCTGGGACAAATATGCAGAGGACAATGGAACAGAGAATGAGCGGCCTGGTATGTGATTGTCCCCTCTGTACCATTTTTGGCTTGTCCCTTTCTTTCTGCCACTTATAGTCTTAATCCTTCTTTGGTTCTCTTTCTTTTGTACAATTTTCTAGACATATTCAGTTCAGAACAACTCTTCATGATTTTGGAGTTTGAATTTGGAGGCTCAGATCTAGAGAGCTGCCAGGTAAATTAGATACTTCTTGCTCATAATATTACTTATCTTTGTACTTGTTATGCCCTCCCCTAGAATTGCACCTCCCTTTAACTTTAAAGAAAAGACAAGAGGGGGACAGTAGTAGTATAGGGTAGAGTGGGTAGAGGTGGGTGGTATTGGTGTATGTTAGTTGGGATGGTAGAGGGGGACAGTAGTGGTATAGGGTAGAGTGGGTAGAAGTGGGTGGTTTCACCTGACCTCTGCCCTGCCCAACCTCCCTGGGGGAGAAGCATGCTCAGTTAAGACTTAATGCTGGGGAAATCAGGAAGTAAAAATTGGGGGGGAAATTGACAGTGAAGGGGAGCCTATTTAATGCAGGCAGAGGCTGGTCACATGGCTGAAAACAGGAAGTGTTCGAGCAGGAAGTGTTCGAGCAGGAAGTGTTCGAGCAGGAAGTGTTCAACAGGAAGTAATATTGCTGAACCTTTCCAGTTATAACTTCTCACAAATTGTATCTAGAATTGTGATTTAGTTTCTATTTTGAAGGTACGATAGAAGGCTTTTTATATTATTCCTACTAGTTTGGAAGAATGTGAGACCACGGTTACCCTTTTAAGGTAAATCCTGCTAAATAGTAGACAAAGGAACTGCCATCCAAACCTTTTTTCAGTATGTAACTTTGCCATGAAAAAGTGTCATCAGCTCCAAAATGCTTCTGTATTTTGTATGATTTCTACAAGGTTTCACCTTTAGTAACATTAACCACCTTAAGTGTAGAACTTTGAGCAACATTGATGGTTGTATTACTAACCAGATATTAAAGGATAATATCCTTTAATATCTGTGACTGCGGACATCACAGCCAGTAACTGACCCTGCTGCCGTACTGCACATCCAGCTAATAAAAGGTTCATTGAGCAGAGGGAGGATGCAGATACCATCACCAGAATGGTTGAGTACTTATTAAGTATCTGGTTACTAATGCATGTATTACTTGTAACAATAGCACTGCTGGCAGGTAACTGAAAAGTCATCTATTTTTTTTTTTGAGGTTTGAGATGCCCTTTAATGTGTGAGATATACAGGCTTACGGCAAATGCAGGCTCCACACTTTTGGCTACTATGTGTATGAATGATACCATGAGCTGGATGAATGAGAACCTTCACATGCACCAAATAGGCTGGAGTAGAAATGACTTGTGTTTTCTTTGCCTCTATAGCTTTCATCTGTGTCCGTATCCCGCAGCATCTTACATCAGGTCACTGCAGCCTTAGCTGTTGCTGAACAGGAACTAAGATTTGAGCACCGGTAAGTAGTTTATTATCCGATCTCTGTCATTCAATATGAGTGTTGGACCAGTGTTCCCAACAGACTTTCTCTTCCTCTAGTGATCTGCACTGGGGCAACCTGTTAATAGAGAAATGTGCATCTCCGGTTATAACTGTGTCTCTACATGGAAACCAAATTAATATCCCAACATCTGGTGTTCAAGTGAAGATTATTGACTACACACTCTCTCGTCTGGACAAAGGTACGTTTTACTGTATTTACAATGTGTCTATATCCCTTCATTACACCTCTCCTGGTTATTGTACATTTTACAGAACAGCCCCCAGACTCCACCTTAAATCCATTGGTCACAGAGCCGTCTGTGATGGCGCACCCACTCTATGGGATGCCTTACCCCAGTCAGTCCTCCATCCATCCAGACACCATCTGTTAATGCAGCATTTGCAGACCTATAAATTGCTTCCTCTGTGACAAAACTTCTTCCTACCCCAATTACTGACAGATTAAGCACAGGAGAAAAGCGCCATAGAAATATTATTGTATTCCCCAACACTGAAGTTAAATTCACAGGCCTGTAATTACCTGGCTGTGATCGACTACCCTTGTCAAATATTGTATTTACATCAGCACACTTCTGGTCATTAGAGAATCTGAGAAAATAAAAAACAGTCGTCTGTGTAAACCTGAACTTGGTTCCCACAGGGAACTATCCGGTCCAGGATCATATCGAACAAAAGGATTAACAAGCCTCTGTAGACAAACCCCAACAAGTAGAAACTTAAAGGACAACTCCACCCTCATAAGAACATCTTTTAGAAAGAATGGCCTCTTTATAATATGTTGATATATCATAGTTTGTCCTCTGAATTCATTACTGTATGTCTGCTATGCTTCTGGATGCCTCATGGAAACTGAGCAATGTAGAAACCTGTACTGAGCCTGTACTGAGCCTGGGCATGCTCAGAAGAGGCAGACAGGGGATTAAAATTCAGTCACTGGCTGTGTCAAATCCATAACTCACAGTTAGGGCTAGGCCACACTAGCGCATTTTTCGCGCGTTTGCGCACGCGTTTAGCGCTCGCGATTGCACACGCAATTTCCGCTAAAATGGAAATCACAGGAACGCAAAAATTCCCGCGATTTCGCGTCCGTTCGCGTTTTGGTAACGCATGCGTTCACCATTTTTGGTGCGTTAACGCAGCGTTTCCATAACACGAAAAAGCGAAAGCGCATGCGCAAAACGCGAACGTAAACGCGAACGCACAAGAAAAGCGCACACAATCGCGTGCGATAACGCTCGCGATTTTGTGCGCGATTCCTGTGCGTTGCAGTGTGGCCTCAGTCTTACTAACTGGAAGAACCAGGAAGCAGAAACAGGGGAAACAGGACATTGTGCAGGATTTCAGGTTAGACTTACACCTTTCACATTTCAAACTATTACTGTTTAGGGTTTTGGGGGGTGATTTACCTGTATGTAAGTTTTCATTTTGGGCTGGACTTGCCCTTTAACGAAAACCCTTTGAGAGTCTCTAAGCAGTTTGCTTCCCACAAGCTTATAGAACTTTTATTATGTAAATGTTACGTTCAGTATGTATGAAGAAAAGCCATCTAGGAAGACAGAAAGGGGCAGATTAAGGGCAGAGCGAAGTAGGTGGAAGGATGGAAAAGGGGGATTGGATATGGTAGTAAATACCAGATTACTGCTGTGCTATTGTATAATTGGCCTTAGTGAGGACATGGAGGAGCTGCCATATTGGACACTTCCATAAGCTAATCTATTTTTCCCTGGCAGTGTGTTAAGAGTCCAAGCTATAATATATGGAATGTGTGAACCCATTGATTGTAGCTGCCTGTGTCAGTAATGGCACATGTTACAGTTCATGTGAATTTCTATCCTGCAGATGGACTGACGGTGTTTTGTGACTTATCGGTAGATGAGGAGATATTTCTTGGACAAGGAGATCTACAGTTTGAGGTTTATCGGACAATGAGACAAGAAAACAAGTAAGTAAAATTCTCCTCATCCATCCAGGTCACGGTATATCTGTAATATTCATCCATCCAGGTCATGGTATATATGTAATATCCATCCATCCAGGTCAAGGTATATCTGTAATATTCATTCATCCAGGTCACGGTATATCTGTAATATTCATCCATCCAGGTCACTGTATATCTGTAATATTCATTCATCCAGGTCACGGTATATCTGTAATATTCATTCATCCAGGTCATGGTATATCTGTAATATTCATCCATCCAGGTCACGGTATATCTGTAATATTCATCCACCCAGGTCATGGTATATCTGAAATATTCATTCATCCAGGTCACGGTATTATAATCTTGTTAATATTCATCCTCCAGGTCCGTATATCTTTAATTTCTCCATCCAGGTCACGGTATATCTGTATATTTCATATCCACCCAGGTTACGGTATATCTGTAATATTCATCCATCCAGGTCACGGTATATCGGTATATTCATCTATCCAGGTCACGGTATATCTTATATTCATCCTCCAGGTCACGGTAATATCTGTAATATTCATCCATCCAGGTCACGGTATATCTGTAATATTCATCCATCCAGTTCACGGTAATGTCCTGTAATATTCATCCATCCAGGTCACGGTATATCTGTAATATTCATCCATCCGGCCACGGTATGTCTGTATATTCATTCAATCCAGTCACGGTTATATCTGTAATTTCATTCATCCAGGTCACGGTATACTGTAATATTTTCATCATCCAGGTCACGGTATATCTGTATATTCATCCATCCGGTCACGTAATCTTAATATTCATTCATCCAGGTCACGTATATCTGTAATATTCATCCCATCCAGGTCACGGTTATCTGTAATATTCATTCATCCAGGTCACGGTATATCTGTAATTTCATTCATCCGAGTCACGGTATATCTGTAATATTCATTCATCCAGGTCACGGTATATCTGTAATATTCATCCATCCAGGTCACGGTATATCTGTAATATTCATCCATCCGGTCCACGGTATACTGTATATTCATCATCCAGGTCACGTTATATCTGTAATATCATCCACTCCGGTCACGGTTATCTGTATATTCATCCATCCGGTATAAATCTGTAATATTCATCCATCCAGGTCATGGTCTATCTGTATATTCATCCATCCATGGTATATCTGTAATATTCATCCATCAGGTCACTGTAATTCTGTAATATTCATCCATCCAGGTCATGGTATATCTTAATATTCATCCTCCCAGGTCACGGTATCATCTGTAATTTTCATTCATCCAGGTCACGGTAATATCTGTAATATTCACCATCCAGTCACGGTATATCTGTATATTCATCCATCAAGGTCACGGTATATCTGTAATATTGATCATCCAGGTCACGGTATATCTGTAATATTGATCCATCCAGGTCACGGTTAATCTGTAATATTCATTCATCCAGGTCACGGTAATCTGTATATTCATCCATCCAGGTCATGGTATATCTGTAATATTCATCCACCATGGTATATCTGTAATATTCATCCATCCAGGTCATGGTATATCTGTAATATTCATCCATCCAGGTCACGGTATACTGTAATATTCATCCATCCAGGTCACGGTTATCTGTAATATTCATCCATCCAGGTCCGGTATATCTGTAATATTCATCCATCCAGGTCACGTTATCTGTAATATCATCCATCCATCCGGTCACGGTATATCTGTAATATTCATCCATCCAGGTCACGGTATATCTGTATATTCATCCATCCAGGTCACGGTATATCTGTAATATTCATCCATCCAGGTCACGTTATAGCTTGTAATATTCATCCATCCAGGTCACGGTATATCTGTATATTCATCCATCCAGGTCACGGTATATCTGTAATATTCATCCATCCAGTCACGGTATATCTGTAATTTCATCCATAGGTCACGGTATCTGTAATATTCATCCATCCGGTCACGGTATATCTGTAATATTCATCCATCCAGGTCCGGTATATCTGTAATATTTCATCCATCCAGGTCACGGTATATCTGTAATATTCATTCTCCAGTCACTGTATATCTGTAATATTCATCATCCAGGTCACGGTATATCTGTAATATTCATTTCATCCAGGTCCCGGTATATCTGTAATATTCATTCATCCAGGTCACGGTATATCTGTATATTCATCATCCAGTCCGGTATATCGTATATTCATCACCAGGTCACGTATATCTGTAATATTCATCCATCCAGTCACTGTATATCTGTATATTCATCATCCAGGTCACGGTATATCTTATATTCATCATCCAGGTCATGGTATATCTGTAATATTCATTCCATCCAGGTCATGGTATATCTGTAATATTCCATCCATCAGGTCATGGTATATCTGTAATATTCATCCATCCAGTCATGGTATATCTGTAATATTCATCCATCCAGGTCATGGTATATCTGTAATATTCATCCATCCAGTCACGGTATATCTGTAATATTCATCCATCCAGGTCACGGTATATCTGTAATTTCATTCATCCAGTGTCACGGTATCTTGTAAATTCATCCCATCCATGCACGGTCTATCTGTAATATTCATCCATCCAGATCACGGTATATCTGTAATATTCATCCATCCAGGTCACGGTATATCTGTATATTCTCACATCCAGGTCACGGTATATCTGTAATTCCATTCATCCAGGTCACGGTATATCTGTAATATTCATCCATCCAGGTCATGGTATATCTGAATATTCATCATCCAGTCATGGATATCTGTAATATTCATCATCCAGGTCACGGTATATCTGTATTCATTCTCCAGGTCACGGTATATCTGTAATATTCATCCATCCAGTCATGGTATATCTGTATATTCATCCATCATGGTATATCTGTAATATTCATCCTCCAGTCAGGTATATCTGTAATATTCATCCATCCAGGTCCTTATATCTGTAATATTCATCATCCAGGTCACGGTTATCTGTATATTCATCCATCCAGGTCACGGTAATCTGTAATATTCATCCATCCAGGTCACGGTATACTGTAATATTCATCCATCAGGTCACGGTTATCTGTAATATTCATCCATCCAGGTCACGGTATATCTGTAATATTCATCCATCCAGGTCACGGTATATCTGTATTTCATCCATCCAGGTCACGTACGTCTGTAATATTCATCCATCAGGTCCCGGTATATCTGTAATATTCATCCATCCAGGTCACGGTATATCTGTAATATTCATCCATCCAGGTCACGGTTATCTGTAATATTCATCCATCCAGGTCACGGTATATCCTGTATATTCATCCATCCAGTCACGGTATATCTGTAATATTCATCCATCCAGGTCACGGTATATCTGTATATTTCATCCATCCAGGTCACGTATATCTGTAATATTCATTATCCAGGTCACGTATTCTGTAATATTCATTCATCCAGGTCACGGTATATCTGTAATATTCTTCATCCAGGTCACGGTTATCTGTATATTCATCATCCAGGTCACGGTAATAATCTGTATATTCATTCAATCCAGGTCATGGTATATCTGTAATATTCATCCATCCAGGTCACGGTATATCTGTAATATCATCCATCAGTCACGTATATCTGTAATATTCATCTCATCCAGGTCACGGTATATCTTGTATATTCATTCATCCGGTCATGGTATATCTGTAATCATTCTCCAGGTATGGTATATCGTAATATCATCCATCCAGTCATGGTATATCTGTAATATTCATCCATCCATATCATGTATATATCTGTTATTCATCCATCCAGGTCATGGTATATCTGTAAATTCATCCATCCAGTCACGGTATATCTGTAATATTCATCCATCCAGGTCACGGTATATCTGTATATTCATTCATCCAGGTCACGGTATATCTGTAATATCATCATCCATCCAGGTCACGGTTATCTGTATATTCATCCATCCAGGTCACGATATCTGTAATATCATCCTCCGGTCACGTATTCTGTATATTCATCATCCAGGTCACGG
The DNA here is from genome assembly GCA_019447015.1 of Hymenochirus boettgeri. NCBI lineage: Eukaryota > Metazoa > Chordata > Amphibia > Anura > Pipidae > Hymenochirus > Hymenochirus boettgeri. Next base: position 54,610 of record JAACNH010000613.1, on the reverse strand, counting down.
TATATCTTAATATTCATCATCCAGGTCACGGTATATCTGTAATATTCATCTCCAGGTCATGGTATCATTCTGTAATATTCATCCATCCGATCATGGTATATCTGTAATATTTCATCCATCCAGGTCACGGTATATCTGTAATATTCATTCATCCAGTCACGGTATATCTGTAATATTCATCCATCCAGGTCACGGTTATCTGTAATATTCATCATCCATCCAGTCATGTAATATCTGTAATTTCATCCATCCAGGTCACGGTATATCTGTAATATCATTCATCCGGTCACTGTATATTCATCATCCAGGTCACGGTATATCTTTATATTCATTCATCCAGGTCACGGTATATATCTGTAAATTCATCCATCCAGGTCACGGTATATCTGTATATTCATTCATCAGGTCACGGTATATCTGTTAATATTCATCCATCCAGGTCACGGTATATCTGTAATATTCATCCATCCAGTCACGGTATATCTGTAATATTCATCATCCAGGTCACGGTATATCTGTATATTCATTCATCCAGGTCACGGTATATTATCTGTAATATTCATCACATCCAGGTCACGGTATATCTGTGATATTCATCTCCATCCAGGTCACGGTATATCTGTAATTCATTCATCCAGGTCACGGTATATCTGTATATTCATTCATCCAGTTCACGTATATCTGTATATTCATCCATCCAGGTCACGGATATCTGTATATTCATCCCTCCAGTCACGGTATATCTGTGATATTCATTCATCCAGGTCACGGTATATCGGTGAATATTCTTCATCCAGGTCACGGTATATCTGTATTCTCATCCAGTCACGGTATATCTGTATATCATTTCATCCAGGTCACGTTATATCTGTAATATTCATCCATCCAGGTCACGGTATATCTGGTAAATCATTCATCCAGGTCATGGTATATCTGTGATATTAATTCATCATATCCAGGTCATGGTATATCTGTGATATTCATTCATCCAGGTCCATGTTATCTGTGATATTCATTCATCCGGTCATGGTATAATCTGTGATATTCATTCATCCAGTCTGGTATATCTGTATATTCATCCATCCAGGTCATGGTATATCTGTGATATTCATCATCCAGGTCATGGTATATCTGTGTATTCATCCATCCGGTCCTGGTATATCTGTAATATTCATTCATCCAGTCACGGTATATCTGTATATTCATTCATCAGGTCATCGGTATATCTGGATTTTCATTCATCCAGGTCACGGTATATCTGTGATATCATTCTCCAGTCACGTCAGCCCGTTCACGGTAATCTGTATATTCATTCCATCCAGGTCACGTATATCTGTATACTCATCCATCCGGTCACGGTAATATCTTAATCTCCTCAGGTCACGGTATATGTATATTCATTCATCCAGGTCACGGTATACTGTATATTTTGTTTTCATCCATCCAGTCACGGTATATCTGTGATATTCATCCATCCAGTCACGGTGTATCTTAATATCATCCATCCAGGTTCACGGTATATCTGTGATATTCATTCATCCAGGTCATGGTTATCTGTATATTATTCATCACCAGGTCACGGTATATCTGTATATTCATCCATCCAGGTCACGGTAATATCTGTGATTCATCATCCAGTCATGGTATATCTGTAATATTCATCCATCCAGGTCACGGTAATATTCTGTAATATTCATCCATCCAGGTCCTGGTATATCTGTAATATTCATTCATCATCCAGGTCACGGTATATCTGTAATATTCATCCATCCAGGTCATGGTGTAATCTGTAATACATTATCCAGGTCACGGTATATCTGTAATATTCCATCCGTTCCATGTATATCTGTAATATTCATTCATCCAGGTTACGGTATATCTGTAATATTCATTCATCCAGGTCACGGTATATCTGTAATATTCATTCATCCAGGTCATGGTATTCTGTAAATTCATCCATCCAGGTCACGGTAATCTGTATATTCATTCATCCAGGTCACGGTATATCTGTAATATTCATTCATCCAGGTCACGGTATATCTGTAATATTCATTCATCCAGGTCACGGTATATCTGTAATTCATTCATCCAGGTCACGGTATATCTGTATATTCTTCACCAGGTCATGGTATATCTGTAATATTCATTCATCCAGGTCATGGTATATCTGTATATTCATTCATCAGGTCAGGTTATCTGTAAATATTCATCCATCCAGGTCATGGTATATCTGTAATATTCATCCATCCAGGTCATGGTATATCTGTAATAGTCATCCATCCAGGTCATGTTATCTGTATATCATTCCATCCAGGTCATGGTATATCTGTAATATTCATCCATCCAGGTCATGGTATATCTGTAATATTCATCCATCCAGGTCATGGTATATCTGTAATTTCATCCATCCAGGTCATGGTATATCTGTAATAGTCATCCATCCAGGTCAGGTTATCTGTAATATTCATCCATCCAGGTCATGGTATATCTGGTAATAATCTCCATCCAGGTCACGGTATATCTGTAATAATTCATCCATCCAGGTCATGGTATATCGTTAATATTCATTCATCCAGGTCACGGTATATCTGTAATTCATCCATCCAGTCCGTACGGTCACGTGTATATCTGTAATATTCATCCATCCGGTCACGGTATATCTGTAATATTCATCCATCCAGTCACGGTATATCTGTAATATTCATTCATCCAGTCACGGTATATCTGTTATTCATCCATCCGGGTCACGGTATATCTGTAATATTCATCCCCAGGTCACTATAGTACCATGTAGGTATATCTGTAATATTCACATCTCATCCAGTCACGGTATAATCTGTAATATCATCCCATCCAGGTCACGGTATATCTGTAATATTCATTCATCCAGTGTCTGATTATCTGTAATTTATAATCCATGTCCGGTTATATCTGTAATTTCATCCATCCAGGTCACGGTTATCTGTAATATCATCCATCCAGGTCACGGTATATTCGTGGTATATGTCATCATCCAGGTCACGGATATTCTGTAATATCATCCATCCAGGTCACGGTAATATCTGTAAATTTCATCCATCCAGGGCATGGTATATATCTGTATATTAATCCATCCAGGTCATGGTATATCTGTAATATTCATCCATCCAGGTCATGTATATCTGTAATATTCATCCATCCAGGTCACGGTATATCTGTAATATCTCATCCAGGTCACGGTATATCTGTAATATTCATCCTTCCAGGTCAGGTATATCTGTAATATTCATCATCCAGGTCACGGTATATCTGTAATTTCAATCCATCCAGGTCACGGTATATCTGTATAATCATCATCCAGGTCACGGATATCTGTAATATTCATCCATCCGGTCACATTGTATATCTGTAATATTCATTCCATCCAGGTCACGGTATATCTGTAATATTTCACATCCATCCAGGTCACGGTATATCTGTAATGATTCATCCTCCAGGTCACGGTATATCTTGTAATATCATCCATCCAGGTCAACTATATCTGTAATATTTCATCCATCCGGTAACGGTATATCTGATAATATTCATCCATCCACGGTCATGTATATCTGTAATATTCACCATCCAGGTCAGGTATATCTGTATTTCATCCATCCAGGTCATGGTATATACTGTAATATTATCATCCAGGTCATGGTATATCTTGTAATATCATATCCTCAGGTCATGGAATTCTGTAAATATCATCCATCCAGGTCATGGTATATCTGTAATATTCATCCATCCCGGTCTGGTATATCTGTAATATCATCCATCCAGGTCATCGGTATATCTGTAATATCATCATCAGGTCAGGTATATCTGTTATATTCTCATCCAGGTCACGGTATATCTGTAATTCATCCATCCAGGTCACGGTATATCTTAATATTCAATCCATCCAGGTCACGGTATATCTGTATATTCATCCATCCAGGTCACGGTATATCTGTATATTCATTCATCCAGGTCACGGTATATCTGTAATATTTATTCATCCAGGTCACGGTATATCTGTTATATTCATCCATCAGGTCACGTGTATATATGTAATATTCATCCATCCAGGTCACGGTATATCTGTAATATTCATCCATCCAGGTCATGGTATATCTGTAATATTCATCCATCCAGGTCATGGTATAATCTGTAATATCATCCATCCAGGTCATGGTATATCTGTAATATTCATCCATCCGGTCAGGTATATCTGTAATATTCATCCATCCAGGTCACGTATTCTGTATATTCATCCTCAGGTCAGGTATATCTGTAATATCATCCATCCAGGTCATGGTATATCTGAATATTCATCCATCCAGGTCATTGTATATTCTAATATCATCCATCCAGGTCATGGTATATCTGTAATATTCATCCATCCAGGTCACGGTAATATCTGTATATTTCATCCATCCAGGTCACGTATATCTGTAATATTCATCCATCCAGGTCATGGTATATCTGTAATATTCATCATCCAGGTCATGGTATATCTGTAATAGTCATTCCATCCAGGTCACGGTATATCTGTAATATTCATCCATCAGGTAACGGTATATCTGATAATATTCATCATCCAGGTCATGGTATATCTGTATATTCATCCATCCAGGTCATGGTATATTGTAATATTCATCCATCCAGGTCATGGTATACTGTAATATCATCCATCCAGGTCATGGTATATCTGTAATATTCATCATCCAGGTCATGGTATATCTGTAATAGTCATCCATCCAGGTCATGGTATATCTGTAATAGTCATTCCATCCAGGTCAGTATATCTGTAATAGTTCATCCATCCAGGGTCATGGTATATCTGTAATATTCATCCATCCAGGTCATGGTATATCTGTAATATCATCCATCCAGGTCATGGTATATCTGTAATATCATCCATCCAGTCATGGTTATTCTGTAATAGTCAACATCCAGGTCATGGTATATCTGTATATTCATCCATCAGGTCATGGTATATCTGTAATAGTCATCCATCCAGGTCATGGTATATCTGTAATAGTTCATCCATCCAGGTCATGGTAATCTGTAATATTCAATCCCCAGGTATGGTATATCTGAATAGTCCATCCATCCAGGTCATGTATATCTGTAATAGTCATCCATCCAGGTCATGGTATATCTGTAATATCATCCATCCAGGTCATGGTATATCTGTAATATTCATCCTCAGGTCACGGTATATCTGTATATTCATCCTCCAGGTCACGGTATATCTGTAATATTCATTCAATCCAGGTCAATCTTATATCTGTAATATTCAATTAGATCAACTGGACTTGAAGTTTAGTTCTTGAATGATGTCGCGATGACTAGCGAAACGTCTTCAAGAACTAAATTTCACAGTCTATTGATCTAATTGATATAACAGAGCACGAAAAGTCTACAATTTTTATCTCCGTTCCCGTTTCCTCTGTATCTTTTTAGCTTAGATGCTGTAGGTCTTTTTAAACGTCTCCGTTGTCTTGAATAGAATTAAACCACTGTTTTATATTGCTTGGATTACATGTTGTTTTTAGGGTTATAGCCTGTGTCCAAGTTGAAAGTTAAAGGGCATGTCCCCCTTCAAGAAATTTTTTATATATAATTTCCCCCTGTCCCCCCACCCCAACCGCTATATTTATATTAGAAATGCCCCAAACTTTACTTACCTTCCCTCTTTCCTCCACCGCACTGCCAGGCCCTCTGCTTGCGATAAAATGCAAGCAGAGGGCGACGACTGGCAGCCGCTCAGCCAATCACAGACGCGGGACTCGGCGGTATAATTCACGTGGCGGCTTTCTAAATAATAAACTGTTCGTTTGGCTGGACACTTCGTTTGGGGTTTTATCGCTAGGGTGGATTGGGATATATTCCGAGTCGGTCGTTTCCATCAGGGAGAGGGAAGGGAGGGGGAGAAGGGCTGCAGTCGCATGCCAAATTCTCTGGAGGCCAGGTAGGAGGCAGACTCCTATATGGACTCTGCTACCCTCCTGGTGGGTCTGTTTTTGGGACTTTGTGGGACTACAGGAGAACCATATGGAGCTGGGATGTGAGGTAAGGATTCACTACACTACATGGTGGGGCCATTACGGGGGGGGGATTATAGTTTTGGGGGGTGGACATGCCGCTTTAAATGACAAACCTTTTTGATTATTGATCAAAAATTTGTTTTTTAAATTACGTAACTCTTTAAGTATGGCGCCACAAGAAATTGAAGGGTAGGTCAGTAGGGTGTGTTACCTGGGTCAGGTTGAGGTTTAAAAAAAAACTTTGTTGATGATTAGTGAAAATTGTGTTTTAACCTAGGTACACACCTAGCGATTTTTCCTCCTGCCCGACCGTTCGATACTTCGACCGGTCGCCAGGAGAAGGAACTGTACGGTCGCGGCAAAAGCAGCCACATCCACAGTTACCACCGCGCACGATTTTGCGGGTCCATAGGGACTGGCACTATCGGACGAGGTTTCCATCATGTCCAACTCGTCCGATTCGGACGAACGATCGGTCAGACATTTTCGTATTCGTATGTGATAATTTCGGTCGCGATCGACCGATACACGGACCTATCGGTCGATCGGACCGAATATCTATCTCATCGTGTGTACAATCCGTTAGTCAAAATTAGTTTTTTGACTATAGTTACACTTTCCAACTCGGCTCCTTGGCACACTCCAGATAAAGGAATTCTCGTGGATTTTCATAAAACAATTACTTTATTTAACACTAGGCACAAACAGGTTCACAGCCCGCCATTAGCTCTTACTCTATGCCTTTAGACGAGACACATTGGTTCCGTTATATCCCTGCAAACCCCTCCCTCCTGAAAGGGACAGGTAAGTATTGTGCAACGGATACTGCTAAACTTTATATGCACACACATTTAAGACAAGAGAACAAGCATGTTCTCTGATAAACGTTACAACTTTTATACAGATCGTCGTATAACTGCATAGACTGTTTGCTATCTGAATACCACATAGGAATGGGACTAGGTAGATATAGATAATGACTAGTATCGCTAATAGAGTAAAAGTGTGTCCCGACCTAAGCTGACACTTGAATTCTATCCTTGTTACATCCTATGACAAATCTTGGGCATAACAAAGTATTTAAGAAGCTTTAATCTATATAGCATAGAATGTCATATTGGAATTCACATCCGCTTGGAATTTTGTGTTTCCAAGAGAAGATCCCATTTTACCTCTGCATTAACGCAAGAGATCCACTCTGTTCTTGCCTCGGCTATCAACTGGAACATATTGGATCCCTTGTACTTTAAGTACTTGGTACATGATCGAATACCCTCTTAAAGGGTCTGGTTCAATGTCTCTTGAGTTCTCGTTATTGGTGATTTACGTGGCGTGTAGTGCAACCCACAATAACTGTATGGAGCAGAAGGTAATGTTTAGCAGATATCAACAATGGTTTGTATTACAATTTATGTGCTGTTGGAAGCATGTCATAAATTTACCAATTATTGTGCTGCTGAATTGTTTGACTTATACTGAGTACCGTGTTACATCTTACTGCTCCTCACCGAGTAAACAGTGACCTTACAATGAGCCATGTATTTATACTACTTCTGCCATGGAACATACTCGGGGACCAGATATCACCTACTGATCTCGCTCTTTTAGGAACAAATCTACACCCCTTTTTGAAACCTCTCTTAACTGGGGGTCTCTCTAAGTTGTAGATTATTATCGTCACTAATCATCCACATCCCATAGATCATTATGGCCAGAAGGATTCACACAGAACCAATGAAATTCATGTCATCGTTCCAAGCGACCTTGCTCTGTCCATGCATAGGTGCAGATGAAGTTTGTTACTTTGTCTATGGGAGATTGTTACTTTTGCTGGTTCTGACGTCTACTAGTAAAACCAAGGTCAGACTTTAACCCCTGCCTACCAGTCACTCCATCCATGAACTGCTTTTTTACCCAGTGATCTCTGCAAAAACCTACCCAGGCACTACAAGGGTTAAGTTTGAACATAGCTGTCTGTATTCCTACCCCCAATGCCATCCTGTATAACATTCTAACTACATTACACCCAGCGATCTCTGTACACCTACCCCGGACTACAAGAGTTAAAGTTGAACATAGCTGTCTGTATTTCCTACCCCACAATGCCATCCTGTGTACATTCTAACTACATTACCCCAGCGATCTCTGTAACACCTACCCGGGCACTACAAGATTAAAGTTGTACGTCAGCTCTGTATTTCTAACCCACAATGGCCATCCTGTATAACATTCTAACTACATTACTAGCGATCTCTGTAACACCTACCCCCACGGGCACTCAAGAGTTAAGATTGTACGTAGCTTCTGTATTCCTACCCACAGATGCCATCCTGTAATAACATTCTAACTACGTTACCCCAGCGATCCTGTAACACCTATCCAGGCACTCAAGAGTTTAAAGTTGAACATAGCTGTCTATATTCCTACCCACAATCAGGGCGTATCTAGGGTCTAAGAAGATCAGGGGCACTGTTGGGCACTCTCACTCCATGTGCCGCGCGTAGCGCGGTGCAAATTTTTTAGGCCACGCCCTTTCTCTGCCCCAATTAGGCCACACCCACTATGTACTTATATATGAGATTAACCAAAAGAGGACAGACAGATAGACAGCCACAAACATAGTACACACCCGATAGTTATAAACAGACGAAAGACAGTGAAATAAACAGACTAGATCAGAAAGTTGGACACAAATTAATGACACAAGGCACATTAAACTGGCAATTTCATTTATTACTGGTAGCAATTTGTCTTTTAAAACTTACTGTTGTGTTCAGTTGTAGTCAGATGCTTGCCCACAACTTTGGCCAGGAGACCTTCTTGGTACCTTTCATGGATCTCTGCCTCTATCTATCTATCTGTCCCTCTCTCTCTCTCTGTATATCTATCCTATCTGTCCCTCTCTCTCTCTCTGAATCTATCTCTATCGTCCCTCTCTCTCTGTATATCTATCTATCTAGTATTATCTGCTATTGTTTATGCTATTTAACTATGTCTATCTGCTTCTTGTCTATCTACTATCTAGGCTATCTATCTATCTATCTATCTATCTATCTATCTATCTATCTATTCTCTTATCTATCTGAACTCTCTATCTTATCTAACTCTGCTATCTATCTATCTAACTCTGCTATCTATCTATCTCACCTGCTTTCTATCTATCTAAACTCTGACTATCTCTCCTATCTATCTACTCTGTCTATCTATCTATCTTAACTATCATCTAATCTAGTCTACTCTGCTTCTATCTATCTAACTCTGCTATCTATCATCTTATCTATCTATCTATCTAAACTCTATATATCATCTATCTATCTATCTGCTATATCATCTCTCTAGCTATCTATCTATCTAGCTAACTCTGCTACTATCATCTATCTAACTCTGCATCTTCTATCTAACTCCTGGCTATCTATCTATCTATCTAACTCTCTCATCTATCATCTCTTCTATCTCTGCTCTATTCTAACCCGCATCTATCTACTCTATCTAACGTCTTCTAATCTATCTATCTCATCTTAACTCTGCTATCTATCTATCTATCTCTGCTATCTATCTATCTATCTGTCTATACTCTGCTATCTATCTCTCTATCTAACTCTCATCTACTCCTATCTAACTCTCTCTATCTATCTAACTATCTATCTAGCTATCTTCGATCTATCTATCTCTAACTCTGTATCTAACTATCGATCTATCTATCCTATCTAACTCTGCTATCTATCTATCTATCTCGTCTATCTATCTTCTATACTATCTGACTATCTAATCTATCTATCTATCTATCTAACTTCTCTATCTTCTAATTCTGCTATCTATCTATCTATCTCTAATCTACTCTGACTATCTATCTATCTATCTAATTCTCTATTCATCTATCTATCTATCATCTATCTATCTATCTATCTATCTATCTATCTAATTATCTATCTATCTATCTATCTAACTCTGCTATCTATCTATCTATCTATCTATCTAAATCTATCTATCTACTATCTATCTATCTATCTATCTATCTATCTACTATCTATCTATGATCTACATCGCATCTATCTATCTCTAATCTATCTATCTATCTAACTCTGCTATCTATCTATCTATCTATCTACTCTATCTCAATCTAACTCTATCTATCTATCTATCTGATCTATCTATCTATCTATCTATCTATCTATCTATCTCTATCTATCTCTCTGCATCTCTATCTTATCTATCTACTCTTCTATCTATCTATCTATCTATCTCTCTAAACTGTCTCTATCTATCTATCTAATCTATCTAATTCTATCTATCTATCTATCTATCTATCTATCTATCTAACTCTGCTATCTTATCTATCTATCTATCTATCTACTTCTGCTATCGCTATCCTATCTATCTCTATCTATCTACTATCTGCTATCTATCTATCTATCTAACTCTGCTATCTATCTATCTATTCTGCGATCTATTTCTATCTATCTATCTATCATCTATCTCTATCTATCTATCTATCTATCTACTAACTCTGCTATCTATCTATCTATCAACTTCTGCTATCTATCTCTATCTATCTTCTAATCTATCTATCTATCTATCTATCTATCTATCTATCTATCTATCTATTCTTCTATCTATTCTATCTATCTATCTATGCTATCTACTCTGCTATCTATCTATCTATCTATCTATCTATCTATCTATCTATCTTCTCTACTATCTATCCAAATCTATTATCTATATCTATCTAATCTATCTATCTCTATCTAATCTATCTACTCTATCTAGCATCTATATCTATCTACTACTCTGCTTCATCTATCTATCTATCTACTCTGCTATCTATCTATCTAACTCTGCTATCTATCTCTCTATCTAACTATCATCTATCTATCTATCTATCTATTATCTACTATCTATTATCTATCTATCTATCTATCTATCTATCTATCTATCTATCTATCTACTATCTCTGCTATCTATCTATCTATCTATCTATCTTGATCTATCTATCTATCTATCTATCTATCGTTATCTATCTAACTGCTATCTTATATATCTCTGCTAGCTATCTATCTATCTTAACTGCTATCTATCTATCTAATGGCTGCTAATCTATCTTATCTGATATCTAGCTTGCTACTCTGCCAGTCTGCCACGGTGGCCACTGCTAATTCTGACTCCCGCCTGAGTCCCTGATTTCTCTCGCGCGCGCCGGCGCCTCTCGTCACACACTCGGCGGCCCGGTAGAACTCATTTGCGTGCGCCGGCTTCGCGACTTGCCCAGAGGTTCGCGCATGCCGGGAATCTTCGGATGTCGGGGCACTTGCAGGGGGCACGTCAGTTAAAAAATTCGGGGCACTTTGCCAAACATCCGGGGCACGTGCCCCGAATGTTTTAACTTTAGATACGCCACTGGCCCCCACAATGCCATCCTGTATACATTCTCAACTACTCATTACCCACCCAGCGATCTCTGTAAATACCTTCCTACCCAGGCAACTACAAGATTTAAAGTTGAACATAACTGTCTGTACCTACCCACATGCCATCCTGTATAACATTCTAACTACATTACCCAGTGATCTCTGTAATACCTACCCAGGCACTAGAGTTAAGTTTGTACAAGACTTCTGTATTTTCTATCCACAATGCCATCCTGTATACATTCTAACTACATTACCCAGTGATTCTCCTGAATACACACTAGGCACTACAAAGAGTTAAAGTTTGTCACATAGTTGTCCCGTATTCCTACCCACAATGCCATCCTGTATAACATTCTAACTACATTACCAGTGATCTCTGTAATACCTACCCAGGCACTACAAGAGTTAAAGTTGTACATAGCTGTCTGTATTCCTACCCACAATGCCATCCTGTATACATTCTAAACTACATTACCCAGTGATCTCTGTAATACCTACCCGGCACTACAAGAGTTAAAGTTTGTACATAGCTGTCTGTAGTCCTACCCACAATGCCATCCTGTTAACATTCTAACTACCATTACCCAGTGATCTCTGTAATACCTACCCAGGCACTACCGAGTTAAAGTTGTACATAGCTGTCTGTATTCCTACCCAATGCCATCCTGTATAAATTCTAACTACATTAGCTAGCGATCTATCTTTGTAATACCTACCCAGGCACTACAGAAGTTAAAGTTGTACATAGCTGTCTGTATTTCCTATCCACAATGCCACCCTGTATAACCATTCTAACTACATTACCCAGCGATCTCTATAATACGTACCCAGGGCACTACGAGAGTTAAAGTTGAACATAGCTGTCTGTATTCATACCCACATGCCATCCTGTGTAATTCTAACTACATTACCCAGTGATCTCTGTAATACCTACCCAGGCACTACAGAGTTAAAGTTGAACATAGCTGTCTGTATTCCTACCCCCACTGCCATCCTGTATAACATTCTACTACTTACCCAGTGATCTCTGTAATCCCTACCAGCGGCACTACAAGAGTTAAAGTTGAACAATATCTGTTCTGTATTCCTACCCACAAGGCCATCCTGTAATAACAGGAATCTGTTTAAACTCAATTTTACCCAGCCAGAAACACAGTAAGAGGTTGGGAGCTTTTGCATCTAGATCTATTTGCCCCTTTATCGGTCATAGTGTGATTTAGTGTAAGGTGCTATACACACTGCACATTGGTGTTGGATTGATAACAATGTATTGTCAGTTCCAGTTATTAGACGATTATAGACTGGATTATAGACGGGGATTATAGACAGCGGACCGTGACCTGACACCCGTGGTTCTCTTTACTCGAACACACAACCAATTTACACTCATGCGGGTTACCCGAACCCGCCCCACAATCGGGTACCCCACGGGTACCCGAACCGATGCGGACTCTAGTCAGTGGCTTTAACACTTAGCGATTCCCATGGATTACACTAGGTTGCATCGCTACTGTCTCTACAGAGTCTAGACAATCAGAATAGACTGGTAAGCGAAATTTTTAAGTATAAAGTCTGAATTTGGCCTGGGCGCTTCTCGTCATTTTGGCACCCAAGCCAAACTTGGGTGCCTCCTGTAACTTCTGTGGCTTGTTTGTGGTGGGCTACCTAACACTATTGGTTCAACGTGAGGGCTGATATTGACACTGGCTGTGAACTGAAGGACTGACCTATCCAGTGGCCTAACCTAGGATCACCGGGCCCCCGCAGCAAACTATGATGGGGCCCCCATCCAAGCTTACAAAGGGCAATTATAGTGAGAAAATTGTTTTTTTTTTAATTCCTTCCTAATTATCCTATAAGTCATCCCAAACACCAGGGTACATTTAGTTTCTTTAAATTCTTCATAGTCCCAGAGTATAAGCCTTTGAATATGCCGTGATTTGTAGGAGCCTGCTACACCTCATCTGTCACTCAAAGGCACACACCCCACAATCCAAAGCTCCCCTGCAGTACTGTCCACATACTCCTTCACCCACACTGTAACTACCATGTGCACACAGTCAATGCTGTAGTGCTAAACACATCAATAACCATCAACCCTGCAATATGAGCATCAACACACTATAAACACAGCCCTCCCCCCCCAAAAAAAAATCTCTTATATACATACAACACCAGTGACTCAAAGGACACTAATACAGTATATATAACAGTAAACAGACTTATACCAAACAAGACACTACAGTGCAATCTATGAAAAATATAGACTAAAGCAACTGAAATGTAACAGGACAACAGCAGTGTCACGGTGTTTGTAAAAGGTCCACTATAGCTGCTTACCTACAAAAACACTGACTCTCTCTTCATGATTATGATCCATTAAGCAGGGGGAAGATATGAACTTTTAGGTAAATAAATAACAATTAGCAAAGTTGAGAACGGCAGAGTTCAGTAACTACTTGTAAAGAATCTCAGCACACCACTTGTCCCTCTCTCCCCCTCCTGCCCTCCCTTCAGCATATTGCTACTTTATCCCAATTTTGGATTGCTTGGCAGTCTAGCTCCTTGAGGGAGGGGTCAACAGGATGTCAGCACTTCATTTAAAGTCCTTTCAACTGACAATGCTCGGACTCTGTAATACAGCCCGTCACTGCTTGAGGGGGAGTAGACGAGAGGGGGGGGGACTCACAGCTTGTACAAACTTCTGGCCAGTGTGAAGAAACGAAGCCACAGCAGCAAAATGAAAGTAAGGCAGCTTATACTAAGTGATCTATACATTGTATAAGAGCAAAGTTTTTTTTTCACTATAGTTGCCCTTTATATCCAGTTGTTTTCTGGGAGAGGCTAATATCTGTCACAGGAAAAATAAGAAGATAGGCGCCCCCCTTGGCTCCCGGGCCCCCCTGGGGTTGCTCCTCTTGCTCCCCAACATTTACAAATAACCCCTGGCCTTAACAATGGCTGCTGAATCCACCAGTCCTCCATTCAGCAGACACTGTCCAGGTGAGATCAGCCCTCTAGTGGCTGGGGAATTGGAGTGCGGATATATATGCCACATGGAGGGTGCAAATATACCCCTAAGGTAATTTATATAGAAGATTGTAATGTTAACATATTGGCAAAGGAACATGACTTGTACAAGAGAGGTGTTAAGGAGGCCATTTATGTGAAAATAAAGAAACCAAGCCTAAATAGAGGTGGGGGGGTTCGACACCAACTGTCTGCCATGTACAATGCTGTTTTGACACCTTACTCTGGGCGTTCCTATAACACCTCTTAGCCACTATCTAATCACACCCTTAACACCTGGCTGTGATATGCTAATTGGGATTTTCCAGGGTACATAATTGCCACAGATTCTTGTACAAGTCATTCTGAATTGAGAGATCCAGTCGGATGACTAGCGAAACGTGTTCAAGAACTAAACTTCAAGTCCAGTTGATCTAATTGAATACCCTGGCATTAGAGCTCGTTAGTGTAATTGTAGCTTCTTCCCCTGGTACATGCCGTGGGTTATGTGTTTAAGGCACACTTTACACATTATATTATTGGGACTTGTGTACTCCTTTTCCAAATTTCTTTCTTCTCTTTATTAATGGCCATTGGTTTCTGCAGGAACATCTGGTCCTCATTTGTGCCACACTCCAACATTCTGTGGTTGCACTACCTCTCGGACAAGTTGCTGAGTGGCGTTCAGTACAAAAGGAAACCAAGTTCCGCATTGCAGCGCAGGGAACACAAAAAGCTGCTGGAATTTAGAAGAGAAATTCAGAAATTCTCCTCTGCAACTGATGCACTTCAGAGCAAGCTTTTCCATTAGGAGCTGTCTGCATTCCAATAGACTAGCGATACAAACTCTGCCACTATGGGATGGATGAACAATGTCACCTCTTCATCTCAAGGTATAGAGGATGGAAAAGATGATGGAGACGAGAGAGATAGGAGGCCATTGGACAATTAAGTGGACACTTTTGTAAATATCAGCCCTTGTTATGTATTTTTTTGTATTTGTTTTATAATTTGCCGTTCACTGAGCTTACGTTTCTTAGTAGAATGTTTTGCACAGTGATTCTTATGTTAATTCCTGCTAAATATCTCCAATATATCCAATATCTCCATTTATGTAGCAGTGATAACTCATTCCAACAAGCTAAGGTGAAGTGGACTCTTAATAAAACTGTTTAAACACTTGGCAAGTCTAAGTAAGGGTTGTGAAAGCACACAGGCTATGGTAAGTAGGTGTGTAAGAGCCTCACTCACATGTATTTGGTGGAAATGACTTTGTCCCTGCTCGCTAGCAATTGTACTAAACGGAATGCGAACTGATATTAGACACTGATCTGCCTATAAAAGGAACATTTCCCGCAAGTTTTCAGTTCCAATGTGCTAAATGCACCCATATTAGATGTCTACTTCCTGTACATATATATGGACCTCCTCTGCCAAGCCATGCAGCAACCAATAAGGTATCTATACACTAAGCACTTACTCTCCAACATTTGTGCCAACTGGTTCATGTTTTTGCTATTGATTTCCAAGTGCAAAAAAAATAGGCCAGACTGGGAGCGTTAGATGGGAAACTGCTCACAGTTTATTTTGTCTATAGACATTTCATAGACTTAATTGGATGTCCAATCTATTAAATGTCTACTAGATGTGTGACCTACACAAGAGATTGTCTAGATAAGTGTCACTATTCAATGGAGCCTCCAGCAACTTGTTCTAATTCAGTGTGTGTTACTGTTTTGGGCTGGAACTATAATAGGTGTAGGTATATTACTGCACAGGCCTACTACATACAGAACATGCCATTAATACTTTGCTTAGATACCCAGATATCTTAACATTGTGATCTGGGGGGATCAAAGTTATTTTGCTGTATTTTGGTTTAGAGAGCGAGATGGGACCCCTCACTCTGCAGACAATCAAATACAGCCCATAATTCCAATGTTTCAGGGTTAATTACCCTTATCAAGCCTGAGCAGTGGTGAAAGAATAAATGTAAGTGTACATTCCATATTTCCACTAGTAATTGCACAGCGCAAAGAAAACTTCCTATGCTAGCATCATCATTTTATAAGTATAAATGTGGTTTGTACCTGACAAAAGGAGGTTTCCTGTCAGTGGAAACTGTATTGTAAGGACATTAAAACAATAAGGGCAATTAAACAAGGTTGGTGCATTGTTTTTTTGTATTAGAAGGGACAGTGTTGTTCATAACATGTAATGTGTATGTGTATAAGAACCTAGAGCAGACATTCCAGGGGACCTATGTCTGTTAGGTGCAAGTGGGTTGCCCGTTTGGGAGCTGAGTTGGAGTCTAAGGGGGCAGCTTGCAGCATTGCAGGGATTTGCAGAACTGGGGTACAGCAGGTACTGGCTGGGGCCAGTATAGAGGGGATGGAAGTAGGACGGGGCAGGTTGAAGGGGGAGGTCGTTTTTTGAGGGCTATTAGGGGGGGTGGAGGGGGTAGGGTTGCTTCTTTCCAACTTGCCAATCCCAACAGATTTGCCGCCTTAGGTAATGAAGTGGAGGAGGACCGCTCAAAATTGGCGTGTATGGAGCTGACTAATCCCTTGAGCACCCAGAGGGCTGACATCTCTAATGCAAGGGAGGAAGAAGGATTGGGAAGGCTAGACAGGTGGTAGTGGACTCCATTACTAGAAAGGTGGATAGGTTAATCTGCCGCAAGACCCTGCATGCTACACTGTGTATTGCCTGTTTGGTACTAGGGTTTGGCATGTGGTGGATCGGGTAGACAGACTATTGGGTGTGACCTGGCAAGCTTGGTTCACGTTGGTGCCAATGACAAAGTTAGAGGTGGTCCTTAAACATGATTTCCGAGAACTAAGGGCCAAGTTAAAAGCAAGGACTTCCAGCTTAGGAGTATTAATTAATAAATGGTTGGTGTAAGGAGGAATGGTTTGGGTTTTTAGAGAAGTGATGGGTTGCACCTCCCTGATGGTGGTGCAGCTGTTTTGAGGGAGAAGGTGGCTAGAGGGGTGGTGCAGCTGTTTTGAGGGAGAAGGTGGCTAGAGAGGTGGTGCAGCTGTTTTGAGGGAGAAGGTGGCTAGAGGGTTGGAGGAGACTTTAAACTAGGCTGGGGGGGGGTAATGTCAGTCTCACTGGTATACATAGTCCAGGGGATAAGCAGGGTATAGATTGGCCAGTGGTGGGTGGAAAAGGGGGTGGGGCTAGCATAGAGGATAAGGGAGGCATGTGTATTAAAGAGTAAAAATAAATTACAGGATCATAATCTAGATGATCTAATGTATGCTTGCAAATGTGAGAATCCTGGCTGAAAAAAATGGGAGAATTGGAGATAATGGCGTTGACCGAAAAGTATGATGTAATAGGTATAGCAGAAACATGGTTGAACAATTCTCACAACTGGGCTGTAAATTTAGAAGGATATTCCTTGTTTAGAAAGGCTAGAGAAAACAGGAAGGGGAAGGAGTTGTGATTATGTTAAACAGGAGTTGAAGCCAAATTTAAAAGAAGAGATAACTGTCTATATGGATGTTAAAGCGGAGGCAATATGGGTGGAATTGGGCAATAGGACGGGGGGTAATTTCATTGTTGGTGTCTCATACAAGCCACCAAATGCTAGCAGGGAAGAAGCTTCATATGTAGATGGCAAGGGCTGCAAGTTTACCCTGTCATTGTTTGGAAATGTGGAACTGCCAACACAGAAAGTGGTGATGGGTTCCTGAATTTGCTGCTGGATAATTTTCTCTGGCAGGTGGTTCATCTTCTTACTATTAATATACTTACAAAATTTTTAGGGTTAGTGATGCTTTGTTCAGCTATCCTAACTTCATTATTCATTTTAGCTAGCCTTAATTGCTTTGTTATATTCCTTGTTACAGTTTTGATAATTTTCTCTCACAGTTGGTTGAAGTTCCTACTAGAAAAGACCATGGAATAGTGTTAAGCCTATGTTATCAAACGGAAAAGTGCACTCTCTGTGAAATGGACAGATCACTGCAGAAGTCCAGGAGGATCTTGAGGGTTTAACAGGATGCGGTGTGCTTGATGTCGAAAAGTGCACTGGGTTAACAAATACTTTTAATTTCAGCAAATTTTCCCCGGTTAAAAGTAGCATGTCAACTGGGATGATCTATTATCAGGTAAAAGTACTGAACAGAAGTAGATTGTGTTGAAGGGTATTTTAAGCCATTTCACATCTAAATATTCCCTTGGGAAATAAATGTAAAAGAAATAAGTCCGCACCCATATGGCTTAATTCTGATGTAAAGAATGAAATTGAAAGTAAGAGAAAGGCATTTAAAGTCTTTAAGTCTGGGGGAACTCGATTAGGCTAAATAGTATCACTTATAGATAACCGGATTTTCCCAATATAACACTACTAAGGTGCTTAAATAGCAATAAAGTAATACTTGAATAAAGCCTATGAGTAAGAGCAGTGTGCTCGAAACGCGTAAGGCTATGGTTCTGTTGTACATATGCCTTTTGTAATGATGTGTTAAATAAATTGGAATTTCACTCTAACAAGCTGCCGTATCTTTCTAAGTGTGCTGCCGTGGTATTTTGTGTGGTTGATGGGAAACTCGATTAAGCTAGCTAAAATTAATAATGAAGTTAGGATAGCTGAACAAAGCATCACTAACCCTAAACAATTTTTTAAGTATGTTAATAGTAAGAAGATGAATTAATTATTGTGGATAAGTTAGTTACGGAGGATGACGATAAAGCAAATGTCTTGAACAATTAAGCTTACAGAATAGTAACAAAAATGGTGTAAAAGATGTGAGTATACTTTGGTTAACCGAGGATATTGTGCAGAATCAACTAAATAAGGTTAATATTAATAAATCTCCTGGACCGGATAAAATACATCCTCGGGTCCTTAGGGAGCTAAGTTCAGTTTTATCTAGGCCATTGTTTCTTATTTTTGCTGATTCCCTCATGTCCGGTGGTGTGCCTCTGGATTGAAAAAAGGCTGATGTTATTCCAATATTCAAAAAGGGTAGTCGTTCACAGCCAGGTAATTTAAGGCCTTTAAGTTTAACTTCAGTGGTGGGGTACATTGATAGAATGTTGGTTGATGGATAGGATGCAGAGAGTAGTTGTAAATGGGGCTTCATCATTATGGACGAAAGTACTAAGTGGGGGCCACAGGGTTCTGTGTTGGGGCCGCTTCTATTTAATCTATTAATGATTTGGAAGTGGGTATTGTCAGCAAGGTTTCTGTGTTTGCTGACGACACAAAATGTTGTTGACCATTATAAACTTCAGAGGATGTGCAATCGTTGCAGGGGGATCTAGATAGTCACATTGGGCTGCTAAGTGGCAGATGAGATTCAATGTTGATAAATGGAAGGTGATGCATTTTGGACTTAAAAATCCTTGTGCTACTTATACTATAAATGGCTCTGTGTTAAGTGAATCCCTGTTGGAAAGGGATCTTGGAGTTTTGGTGGATAACAAACTTAAAGGTAGCAAGCAGTGCCAGGCTCACATGCCTATTCACCAGAACGCATGAAAGTTACAAGATTTTTCTTTGAAGGACATCATGTTAACCGTAACCCTATATCTGCCATTTGGCCTATGAAGGACATCATGTTAACCGTAACCCTATATCTGCCATTTGGCCTATCACAGGCACCCAGGGTGTTCACCAAAGTCTTGGTGGCACTAGTGGTAGAGATAAGAAAGTTGGGGTAGCCGTGTACCTCTACATTCTAATTGTGGCAGACTTGAGCATGGATGGATGTGACGAATGGTAGTATGGTTGGATAGTCAATGAAGAAAAAAGTTGCCTTACTCTTATGCAAACAAACAAACCGGGCCCAATGCACTCTGTCCAGCCTATGGGTGTTAACTCCTCCTGTATCCAACCTCCAAGGATAATAGTCCAATAGCAGACCCTCAACTCTTCCTTTTCTGCTATTGCCTTATACAGGATTTAGTATTTTTGGGAGCTTATTTCATGGCAAAGCAAAATCAAGTATTTTTTCCTTTAGAAAAACAAATTAAATTCAAGAATCTAATTGTGAAGCCATCTTCATCAATCAAAGATGTCCTGAAAGTCCTAGGGCTAATGGCAGCTGCTATACAGATCATTCAGTGTTCGAGGTGGCATTAGATGTACAGACAGCCTCAACTTCCAGGAAGGCTAAGGGAAGACCTGTCCTGATGGACAGTGGACAAATCCTAAATAGGGGATTCCTGTTGCAATATCCTACATCATGCTTGTGAAATTTCTCATTCATTCAGGTATTGCTGTTGTATTCATTCATTCAGGTATTGCTGTTGTATTCATTCAGGTATAGCTGTTGTATTCATCCATTCAGGTATATCTGTTGTATTCATTCATTCAGGTATTGCTGTTGTATTCATTCATTCAGGTATATCTGTTGTATTCATCCATTCAGGTATATCTGTTGTATTCATTCATTCAGGTATAGCTGTTGTATTCATTCATCAGGTAATATCTGTTGTTTCATCCTCAGGTATCTCGTTGTATTCATTCATTAGGTATATCCTGTTGTATTCTTAGTCATTCAGGTTAGCTGTTGTATTCTTCATTCAGTTACTGTTGTATTCATCCATTCAGGTATATCTGTTGTATTCATCCATTCAGGTATAGCTGTTGTATTCATCCATTCAGGTATAGCTGTTGTATTCATTCAGGTATAGCTGTTGTATTCATTCATTCAGGTATATCTGTTGTATTCATCCATTCAGGTATAGCTGTTGTATTCATCCTTCAGGTATATCTGTTGTATTCATCATTCAGGTGAGCTGTTGTATTCATCATCACGGTATAGCTGTTGTATTCATTCATTAGGTATATCTGTGTATTCATCCATTCAGGTATATCTGTTGTATTCATCTTCATTCAGGTAGGCTGTTGTATTCATTCATTCAGGTATATCGGTGTTGGTATTCATCCATTCAGGTATAGCTGTTGTATTCATTTTCATTCATGTTGTCTTCATCAGTAGCTGTTGTATTCATTTCATTCAGGTATAGCGGTTGTTTCATTCATTCAGGTATTCTGTTGTATTCATCCATTCAGGTATAGCTGTTGTATTCATCATTACATTCAGTATAGCTGTTGTTATTCATTCATTCAGGTATATCGTTGTATTCATCATTCGTATGCTGTTGTATCATTCATTCAGGTATAGCTGTTGTATTCATTCATTCGGTATAGCTGTTGTTATTCATTTCAGGTATAGCTGTTTGTATTCATTCATTCAGGTTAGCTGTTGTATTCATGCTTCAGGTATAGCTGTTGTATTCATTCATTCAGGTATAGCTGTTGTATTCATCATCAGGTATAGATGTTGTATTCATTCATTCAGGTTATTAGCTGTTGTATTCATTCATTCAGGTATAGCTGTTGTATTCATTCATTCAGGTATAGCTGTTGGATTCATTCATTCAGGTATAGCTGTTGTATTCATTCATTCAGGTATAGCTGTTTGTATTCATTCATTCAGGTATAGCTGTTGTATTCATTCATTCAGGTATAGCTGTTGTATTCATTCATTCAGGTATAGCTGTTGTATTCATTCATTCAGTATAGCGTGTATTCATTCATTCAGGTATAGCTGTTGTATTCATTCATTCAGGTATAGCTGTTGTATTCATTCATTCAGGTATAGCTGTTGTATTCAGTCATTCAGTAAGCTTGTTGGATTCATCATTCAGGTATAGCTGTTGTATTCATCCATTCAGGTATAGCTGTTGTATTCATCCATTCAGGTATAGCTGTTGTATTCATCCATTCAGGTATAGCTGTTGTATTCATTCATTCAGGTATAGCTGTTGTATTCATTCATTCAGGTATGCTGTTGTATTCATCATTCAGGTATAGCTTTTATTCATTCATTCAGGTATGTGTTGTATCATTCATTCAGGTAAGATGTGTTTATTCATTCATTCAGGTATAGCTGTTGTATTCATTCATTCAGGTATAGCTGTTGTATTCATTCATTCAGGTATTGCTGTTGTATCCATTCATTCAGGTATAGCTGTTGTATTCATTCATTAAGGTATTGCTGTTGTATTCATTCATTCAGGTATATAGTTATACATTCAGGTATATAGTATAGTATAGTACAATACAGTATAGTATAGTACAGTATAGTATAATGTATAGTACAGTACAGTATAGTATAGTACAATACAGTATAGTACAGTACAGTATAGTATAATGTATAGTATAGTACAATACAGTATAGTACAGTACAGTATAGTATGTATAGTACAGTATAGTATACTATAATACAGTACAGTGTATAGTATAGTACAGCACAGTATAGTAGAGTAGAGTATAGCATAGCATAGTATAGTACAGTACAGTATAGTATATAGTATAGTATATAGTATAGTACAGTATAGTATACAGTATAGTACAGTATAGTATAGTATAGTACAGTATAGTATACAGTATAGTACAGTATAGTATAGTATAGTAGTGTATAGTACAGTATATAGTATAATATAGTATATAGTACAGTATAGTATAGTAAAGTACAGTGTAGTATAGTATATAGT
This sequence comes from Hymenochirus boettgeri, assembly GCA_019447015.1. Classification (NCBI taxonomy): domain Eukaryota; kingdom Metazoa; phylum Chordata; class Amphibia; order Anura; family Pipidae; genus Hymenochirus; species Hymenochirus boettgeri. The sequence goes on along the minus strand of JAACNH010000613.1, from coordinate 31,620 downwards.
ACAGTATAGTATATAGTGTAGTACAGTATATAGTATAGTACAGTGTAGTATAGTATATAGTATAGTACTGTATAATATAGTATAGTATATAGTATAATATAGTATAGTACAGTGTAGTGTATAGTACAGTATAGTATATAGTATAGTACAGTACAGTACAGTATGGTATAGGGTATAGTATAGTACTATAGTATCAAAAATTTGATTGCTTTAGACCCTTCGGCAAAACTCAGGTTCTTTATTTTCTATTCTCAGGTTACAAACTAAATCTAAGTGAGAGGTCAGGTGTCTGCCTTGTCGGATATGTTGGAGAAGAACTGGGCAGTAGATCCTCTAGTGAAGAGATTTTGGCAGCCCTGACTAGAATGATATGGTATGGACTGAAGGGGAGAGAGGTGGGAAGTAGGAAGACCAGTAAGTAGTAGGTTGCAATAGTCCAGGCGAGATAGGATGGGAGCATGTATAAGCATAGCGGTGGGAGATGGGAACCTGCGGATTTTGGCTATATTGCGAAGGAAGGAGCAGCAGGTTTTAGCACCATAGTTAGGCCACTTGCGTTTATGTATGCAATTTTGTAGGCAATGCATGCGATTGTGTTTCCGTTTGCGATCCGCAATCGCATGCGATCACCATTTTAATGCGCAACTGCATGCCATTTCGTATCTCAAAAGGAGAAATCGCAAACGCACTGGAATCGCACACGCAATCGTTTAAACAGCTGATTGTGCGTCTGTTTCCTTAATATGCGCAATCATCTGTTTAACAATAGCTGGTCACTGCAAAGATTGTGGGCTTGTGGCAGGCTCTACTCCCATCCGGGGCAGGACGGTTGTTACGTCACTGAAGGGATAGAAGGTTGGTGGGAAATGAACCACGATAGGGGGTGAGAGAAGGTAAGACAGGGCGTGGACGATGGAGATATTACATGGCCCAGGATTTGGGGGGACACCACCAGCGGACCGGAGGGAGAGGATTTGTAAGTGTTTTTTCCTCTGTGTTTGAACGAGAGGGACGAGCAGTGTTAGTGAGAAGCTGATATAGCGAATGGGAGCAGTAATAGGGAGTAGAGAGAAGAGATGGAGAGATATAAACAGAGTTGGGGCACTGATATGGAGGGTGGAATACAAATGCAATGTAGGGAACATGGTGCAGAAAACAGTGAGACCGAGAATGTAATGTTAAGATCTGTAAGAGCCGACAGGCATGGGGGTGGGAGGGACAAGCTGGTACAGTATTAGGGTCACTTGATTGGCTGCAGGTCAGAGAGCAGCCTTAGTGACAGGGGTGTCATATATGCTGATGGCAGAATGTTTGTTTATTGGATATGTTTGTGAAGGTTCTCATTCATCCAGGTCATGGTATATCTGTTGTATTCAATTAGATCAACTGGACTTGAAATGTAGTTCTTCAAGACGTTTCGCTAGTCGGATGACTAGCGAAACGTCTTCAAGAACTACATTTCAAGTCCAGTTGATCTAATTGAATACAACAGATATTTGTTTATTGGAGTTTCCAAGGCGACCAGGGCTCTGGGCGGGAAAGGATAGTATAAAAAGTGGGGGGCGTGTCTTAGGATCTCAGTCTGTTTACCTGGACCAAGAAAGCAGCATCTAGCTCCCTATCAGGTAGGTGGGGCCTAGTGATGTCACCAGCCAAGCCCCCACGGAACGTCTTCCAGCTGTTCCTGCTTGTTCCAGTGCCGGCAGAAAGAGAGCAGCGGATCAAATGGGCCGGAGGAGATCTGCAAAGCTGAGTTTGTAGCGGTCTTCCTTGTCTCCGCCTCCCCAGTCTCTGGTAGGGGCAGTGCCTTTTAGCAGGGAGACACAGGGAGCTGTAACTCCTCCCCCTGTTGCTGGCTCCGCTTCTTCAAGTGTGACCAGTGGCAGAGCTGTAACACCTGTGTCCACTGCTCAGGCTTCCCAAGCTGCCTCATGCCAGTCTGGAATCTTATGTTCCTATCAGCCCCTGCCGTCCGAATCCTCATCATACCAGCAGCCCAGCAGAAGGACATGGCAGGAGGTCGGTAACTATGTGCAATGCTCTGGTTTTAATGCTTTTAGAGAGGCGATTCCTTCGCTCTCCCCCTCCTTACAGGCAATGCAATCTGTGTTCCAGAATAACACTAGCAATGGGAAAGGGAAGGATTTAGCCAGTTTAGTTCCAAGTATTTCAGTTAATGAGGGTGAGTCAGTGACCCCTTCTAGTACGGAGAGTTGTAGTTTAGCCACTACACCATTAACTAATGGCTCTACGGTAACTACAGTCAGTACATCTGACAATGCCAAATGAAATTTGAGTGTTCCAGAGGTTTGTTTAAGGGATGTGATGCCATGTGGTACTACCCCCTTAGGTTTAGCCTCAGTTAAAGGGGAATACATTGATATTTTGTCCCTATTACCTTCGGATTTTAAGACAGAGAAAAAGAAAGATTCAGAGGAAGAAAAGAAGAGGCCAGTCGCCCGGACCTTTTCCAATTGGTTACAAGCATTTTACATTTACGCCAACGTTCTAGCCAATCACAATCCAAAGTTAGGTCCTTTGCTCTTTAAACACGTGGATATTGTACTAGAGGCGTGGCCTGGTTCTTTTACGACGATAAGTTTAGACAAAAGATGGCAGTTCATCCTGAGCTGACCTGGGGTAAGAAGGATGTAGATTCATGGCTTAGTATGTTAGCCCCAAGACCCATATTACCACAGCCATATACCAATAAGAGTACAGAACAAAAACCCAACATTTGTTGGGCATATAACGAATCGTAATGTAAATGGCAGAATAATTATATATATGCCACGTGTGGTGGGGGACACCCTGCCTTTCGCTGCATTAGAAAATTCTCCCTTGCAAACAAATCCCATAAGGACTAAGAGTCGAGTTGATAACTCCAGTGAGTTGGTTAAGAATGCTGCCTCGGCTAGAGGCTTTTCCAAATCAGCAGAAGGCTCAATTAATTAAGGAAGGGTTTAAAGAAAAAAAGAATTGCTTCTTGGTCACATTGCAGGCCCATTTCCAGAATTTCCATTTCCATCATTTAAGGTGTCACCACTGGGTCTGGTCCCAAAAAAGGAAGCAGGTTCCTTTCGTATGATTCATCACCTTTCCTTCTGGGGACTCTGTGAACGATGGAATTGACAGATTTGTGTTCAGTTTCAGATACCTCATTCGATGAAATCTGGAGGTTCGAAAGGACCTAAAAAAATTTGGCGAGAGTTTCTAGAGCAATATAATGGGAGGTCTTGTTGGCAGCGGGAGTTTGCAGATAGCCAGGATTTACAGCTATTTACAGACCCAGCTGCGTCTGTTGGTTACGGGGCCTTTTACGGGGGGGAGTGTTGGGACCTGGCCCACCCAATGGATTACTGCAGGTTTTACAATAAACCTAGTTTTATTAGAGCTATTCCCAATTATAGTCGCTATCGAGATATGGGGAACAAGACTGACAAGCCGTCGCATTATTTTTAGGACAGATAACATGGGGGTTGTATATGTCATCAATAATCTCACTTCCAAATCCTCTCCTGTGATGTCTTTGCTAAGACACCTAGTTCTTAGCTTACTCCAATTTAATATCTGGTTTAAAGCAAAACATATTCCAGGTATTGATAACAAAACTGCAGATTCTCTGTCCCGCTTGCAGTGGTCGAAATTTTGGGAATTGGAGTGAAAGGCAGACAGACAAGGAGCAGCCCTCAGCACCTATAGAATCTGGTGTGGACAAACTGAAGGCTTTAGTACTACCTACTTTAGGTCTACTTACATTGCAAGTTGGAAAGCTTGGGAATCTTTCAAATCCCAGAGTGTTAAATCGTGGAAGTGATAGGGATTCCTTTGTATATTTTTTGCTGGAACAGATAGAGGCCAATCTCTCTGCCGCTACAATACGTAGAAATGTTGCAGGGATCTCATTTTGTCTTATGTTATTAGGGGTATATGATTTTACTAAATGCTCTCTGATAAAGCTGATGTTAAAAGGTTTAGTGAACACTTAAGTATCCAAAGATAGTAGTAGTAGTAGTAGAATAATAGTAGTAGCAGTAGTAGTAGAATAATAGTAGTAGTAGTAGCAGTAGTAGTAGTAGTAGTAGTAGTAGTAGGATAGTAGGCGTCCGATCACTATTGATTTATTACAAAACCTAGTCCAAGCTCTTTTATCAGTTTGCATGGACGGATATATATATTGTCTTGTAAAGTTGAACCTACCTGGGGAGCATTTTAAGTCCCATTCCTTTCGAATTGGAGCAGCTACACAAGCAGCATTTCCAGGTATGAGCAGGTTTTTGGTTAGGACAGCACTTTATTTATATATAGTCTAGTTGTAATAATAGATAGTAAGACACAAGGGCACTTTACTATGTAAGTTTGTATTATATTTATATTATCTCAAAGCACTTAGCACTTTAAACTCTGCACAGATCATGAGAATTTAGATTGTGTTTTTTGTTCATCATCTATTTTAAATTTTTAACATTTTACATTGCACCGACTCACTTTGCTCCTTGACCCCTTTGAGGAGGCGGAGTTAACCAATTGTGTTTGTGAAGTCACTTCCTATATATACCTGCACTCTGTAGTCACTTGTTACACCTGAGGAAGGGGGTTGGACCCCCCGAAACGTTGTGTGTATTTTGGCATTCATTGTTTTTCAGCACTAATAAATGAGTATTGTTTAAATACTATATGGAGTGTGCCTTCCTATGAGCATTTTAAGTCCAATTCCTTTCGAATTGGAGCAGCTACACAAGCAGCATTTCCAGGTATGAGCAAAGAGGCAATAATAAGAATAGGGAGATGGGAGTCCAACAGATACCGCTCATATATTCACCCTTCTATGACACTGTAACCTCATGTATCTTCTTCATTTTGTAGGTCATCCAGCAACCTTTTGGATCATAGGGCATTCTTTTGTGTATTGGGCCCAGAGAATAGCTACAAAGCGTCCATATGGACTTCATCTGGGTCTCAACAAATCTAGAATCAGGATCCACCGGATGGGAGTCAGGGGTTTGCCATGGGGGGAGCTCAGTTGATGCTCGAATGTTAGTAAATTGTGGATATTCAGATTTGATCTCGCTTCACTTAGGGGGGAATGAAATTGGCCATCGTACCACAAGTTCACTTGTAAGGGACATGAAACAGGATTTGGCTCAGATTTTCCTTTTGATCCCAGACGCAATAGTCATTTGGTCTGAGATCTTCCCCCGGCTGGTGTGGTCCTTCCCTCATCTGTCGAAGCTAGAAAAATGCAGGCGAAAAGTGAATCACAACATTAGCTTGTTTGCTAAATCTCTTCATTTTGTCACTTGGCGGCATTTTGATCTGGAGGGTGGTGAACCTGTATAGGGAAGACTATTCATTTATCAGATATAGGACTAGATATCTTCAATCTGGGGCTTCAGTCAGCCATTGAGAAAGCACTATTGGTTGGGGGAAGGCCAGTCCCAAGCTGAGGGGTCAGCTGAACCTGGCGTGGAGGCAATGGAACATTATATGGGCTCTTGGCTAGTTAAGGGCTGAGCTCTTGGTTTAAAGGTTATCAATAACAGGCAGCCCACTGGTTGGTAATGGGCTGGCCTGGAAGATGGAACAAATAGTTTAAGGTTACTAAAGGTTCTGATAATATAATGGTTGGTTAATAAAAATCGCTGCGGCTGTTTTCACCACTAAAATACGTGTGTTGTGTTTTATTTATTATCATAAGCGGTCGAGGTCCATCATCCACTCCCCATGTCAAATCAGCAGATTCCCTTGTTAAACTCCAATATACTTAGGATATCTTTACTTTGGATGATCTAGACTTGGGAGATTCTGTCCTGCACAGCAAAACACCCATCACATCTCTAACCCCATCACATCTCTAACCCCATCACATCTCTAACCCCATCACATCTCTAACCAGCCCCTCCATTCCCCTTATTAATTTAGTTGCCCTTCTCTGAACTGCCTCAATTTCCAAGATGTCCCTTTTGTATATGGGATTCCAAAACTGCACCGCATATTCCAAATGTGGCCTCACCAGTGCCTTGTAAAGAGGGAGAATAATATTTTTCTCTCTTGATTCCATTCCCCTCTTTATACAAGACAATATCTTGCTAGCTCTAGCTGTTGCTACCTGGCATTGTTTGCTACAGCTAAGTCTGTTATCTACCAGAACCCCCAAATCTTTTTCCATTTCAGATGCACTTAACACAGAGTTATTTATGGTGTAGGTGGCACAGGGATTATTAAATCCCAAATGCATCACCTTACATTTATCAACATTGAATCTCATCTGCCATTCTGCTGCCCATTTTGATAATCTATCTAGGTCTGCTTGCAGCACTTGCACATCATTGGAAGTTTCCAAAGCTCTGCATAATTTAGTGTCATCAGCAAACACAGAGACCTTGCTCTCAATGCCCCCTTCTAAGTCATTTATAAACAGATTAGCCTCTGGTCCCGACTTCTCCTGTCTTCAGGTAACCCTACCAGCCTGCTAGCATCTGGAAAGGCAGAACAAAGGCGACATAGCAGGGCTGCCTGGTAGTGCTGCATTCTGCTCTGAGATGTGGAAATGACATCTGTCACCTTATCCTTATAGCGAGGATCTATAAGGTTGGCCACCCAGTACTGCTCCTTCTCATTGATCAGGGTCTATGCCCACAGTAGGAGCCTCGGGTGCAGAAGGAGCTGGCACAGGAGCATACCTGCAGGGGCCTGGCCCCCTGCAAGATTGGAGGCTGGGCCCCTGACTCCCTCTGCCCTCCACGATCGCTGCAGCGACCAGTCGTTTTCAAACAGCTGATTGCACATATGAATGAAACATACACGCGATCAGCTGTTAAAAGACTGAACTTCCGGAACTGAACCATACCTGCACGTATGTGTCCTTCATATGCGCCATCAGCTGGTCGCTGCATCGATTGAGGGATTGTGGCGGGCCCTACTACCGTCCGGTCCGTGAAGGGGGCGGCATCGTTATCTTGGCTGCCTTGTGCCTGTGAGGAGGTGGAAGAGGAAGACTTGGGTAAGCCAATCCACTACCTGCCTTATTTTATCCATATTGATGGGCTTTGCACGGCTACCCATGAATATATTGGGTACAGTTACCCTGCTGCCCCATGCCCTGCCTGGCATTTTTCCAAAATGTTTTTACCAGAATTGTTTTGTTACACTAACACCAAAAAAACAAACAAAAAGACAAAACTACCAAACACACTGACACACAATAATACAGACAGGAACAAAAACAAGACACCTAGACCTAAAGGGGTCCTAAATATGTGACACGGGGGGGGAGTAACAGCATGTGTTACTCACACTGAAATTTACACACCAAAGCACAAGTCCTCTCCCCACTCCAACACTGTCAGCTCCCCTACTAAACACAAAATGGTGCCTGTTGAGTTGCCTTTTACAACTAAAGGGTTGGCACTGCTAAAAATCGCTTTGGTTGTCGCTGGATCGTTTCCACAAATTCGATACATTTTGAAAATCAATTCTCGAATTTCCAGGAAAAACCTGAAATCCAAGTTCTGTTGGATCCGTAAAATCTGAACCAATTTTGGAGTTCGGGTCCATCTCTAGTAGTTAGCTATAAAGGGAGGGTATAGAATGTATATTGTGTTACATGTCTTTGGGTGGCACCATCATGCCTGTCCGTCCTAACAAACATTCCCTCCAAGTTGGGCCATCCAGAGCACACCATGAGAATAAGATCATTTTTGATTCAGGTTTAAAGTGATGAACCTTTATTGCATATTGGAATCAGGAACAAACACCGAACACATATTGAGCAGCAGATTCTTTTAAACAAAGGTACAAACATATTTTTCATGTTTCAGGGCCATTTCTAGTTTACTTATACACTTGTGGTTTCCAATATCAGTTAGCCATACATACATGATGTCTTAGATTGTACTATATTTAGTCTCCATATTGCTACATTGTATGCAGAACATTGTAATACATGTTGGAAATGAAAGGGCATGTCCACTTCCCAAAACTTAAACTTAAAGTTAATATAATTACCCCCAAAATATGTTGAGTTCGCTGAGATGTTTTATTGTAGATATATAGTAGATTGTGATTCCTTAACTATAGATCTATATGGGATTGTGTATCCTTAACTATATATATAATATGAGATTGTTTCCTTAACTATAGATCTATATGGGATTGTGTATCCTTAACTATATATATATAATATGAGATTGTTTCCTTAACTATAGATCTATATGGGATTGTGTATCCTTAACTATATATATATATGAGATTGTTTCCTTAACTATAGATCTATACGGGATTGTGTATCCTTAACTATATATATAATATGAGATTGTTTCCTTAACTATAGATCTATATGGGATTGTGTATCCTTAACTATATATATATAATATGAGATTGTTTCCTTAACTATAGATCTATATGGGATTGTGTATCCTTAACTAGGTATATATAATATGAGAAGATTGTTTACTTAACTATAGAGCTATACGGGATTGTGTATCCTTAACTATATATATATATAATATGAGATTGTTTCCTTAACTATAGATCTATACGGGATTATGTATCCTTAACTAGATATTTATGAGATTGGGTATCCTTAAAGGTAATGTTCACTCAAAAAATGTACTTGCCTTAATTCAGTTTAATTGAAGCATGGGCATTAATGTAGCTATGTCTTATCTCCTGTTCTTCAATTAAACCATCAGGAGACATGAGAAAAACTAGCACACTAACATATCTGTTGGATTTAGTTAGATCAACTGGACTAGTTTAGTTCTTGAAGACGTTTCACTAGTCATCCGACTTGCTTTTTCCAGCTTGAGAAAGCTAATTGGGACTTTCCAGGGTACTTCTATTGCCACCAGATTCCTGTACAAGTCATTCTGAATTGAGAGATCCAGTAAAACGTCTTCAAGAACTAAACTGTAAGTCCTGTTGATCTAACTGAATACAACAGATATAACCTGACCTGGATGAATGAGAACCTTCACAAGCATAGCATACTAACCCAGGTCCGGACGTGCCTTTACAACGTACGCACATGTGCATATGTTATAAAGGTCTGCCATGACATGTTAGGGGAAGCAGCGCTGGGTAAGCATGCTGGGTTTTCTCCTGTCTCCTAATCACTTAATTAAAGAACAGGAGGTAGGTCATAACCCTAACTAACTAATTAAACTAAATTAAGGCAAGTCAATTTTTTGAGTGGCCATTACCTTAAACTATTGTTAACTGTAGATACTGTATATATGATATTCTGTACCTATACTATAGATATACAGTATACAAGACTGTGTAAATATTTATATAATATATAGGGTATCCATGACTTAAGATATATATGAGAATGTGTATCCTGGACTTTAGATATACATATTATAGTGTATTCTTAACTGTAGATATATATATATATATATATATATATATAGGATAGGGCATCCTTGACTTTAGATATATATCAGACTTTGCACCCAAGTGCACCCATTACTAGGAATCAATAGGAATATTAAGTTGCTGATTGCTTCCTGTACATAGAAGGGTTATTAAGCCTGTACTGTATAGAAGGTAATTTAATTCATTGTTCCATCAGGTATTTAATGTTTGATGATCATGCCTAAAAGTTTTGAAATGTAGAGAACTTGTATCCCAACTGGGTGGAGCTTTGCAGAAGATCTTTGTTTCTGTAGCAGGGGAAGTACGGAGTGCAGCAATCACTGGGGCCGTGACCTAGCTCATTGTTTTCTGGGTAGACATTTGGAGATGCATTATACTTCTCAATCCATTTGTCAAATATCCTGAAAAATAAATGTAATTACAAATTTACATAGCAACATAGTATTGGAGGTCGTATAAAGACATACAGTACGTCCATCTAGTCCAACCTTTATACCCTACCCATAATGTCTGTCTAACAGTTACATAGCAACATAGTATTGGAGGTCGTATAAAGACATACGTCCATCTAGTCCAGTGCCTAACCTACTTAATTCTGGGGGTTGGACTAGAGGCACCCCAGGAACTTGCCAGGCTGCTTGCTAGGCCCTGCCCCAGAATCCTCAGACTCCTCTTTAAACCACCCAAGTCCCTCATATGCTGTGTCTTTGAGCATTAGTCCACTATCCCACCAGACCTGATATTTAGAAAATGCTATTTTAATAGCACTGGCACAAAATCAAAAGTCACATATTTGCACCTTCCAAGAACCTATATAAAAACCATTAACTTAGTTACTTTGAATGAATCCATGTCTAGGTATTTAAGCAGAAATTATGGTTAGGCTTAGCTATCCCTAAAACTGGAAATTCTATAATCATTTGTTACAATAGAATTTAATTTTTATAACCTACTAATCAAACCACTGAGAAGCCTATCAGTGTGGAGAAGCCTATCAGTGTGGAGAAGCCTATCAGTGTGGAGAAGGCTATCAGTGTGGAGAAGGCTATCAGTGTGGAGAAGGCTATCAGTTTGGAGAAGGCTATCAGTGTGGAGAAGGCTATCAGTGTGGAGAAGGCTATCAGTGTGGAGAAGGCTATCAGTGTGGAGAAGCCTATCAGTGTGGAGAAGCCTATCAGTGTGGGAGAAGCCTTATCCAGTGTGGGCGAACCTATCAGTTTGGGAAGCCTATCAGTGGGGAGAAGCTCTCATTTGTTGAGAGGCTATCAGTGTGGAGAAGGCTATCAGTGTGGAGACCGGCTATCATGTGGATTGGTGGGAGGAAGGCCTATCAGTGTGGAGAAGCTATCAGTGTTGAGAAGCCTATCATTTGTGGAGAAGCCTATCATTGTGTAGAAGCCTATCAGTGTGGAGAAGCCTATCAGTGTGGGAAGCCTATCATTGTGGAGAAGGCGATCAGTGTGGAGAAGCCCTATCAGTGGTGTAAGAAGCTATCAGTGTTGAGAAGCCTATCAGTGGGGTGGAGAAGCCTATATGTGGAGAAGCCTATCAGTGTGGAGAAGGCTAATCAGTGTGGAGGACGGCTATCATTGTGGAGAAGGCTATCATTGTGGAGGACCTATGGGAAGTATCTGGGAGAAGCCTATCATTGTGGAGAAGCTATCATGTGATAAGGCTATCGTTTGGAGAAGGCTATCAGTGGTGAGAAGCCTATCAGTGTGGAGAAGCCTCATGTGCTATCAGTGGGAGAAGACCTATTGCAGTGTGGAGAAGCCTATCAGTGTTGGAGAAGCCTATCATGTGGAGAAGCCTATCAGTGTGAGAGCCTATCAGTTGGAGAAGCCTATCAGTGTGGGAGAAGCCTATCAGTGTGGAGAAGCCTATGAGACATCGTGTGGAGAAGCCTATCAAGTGTTGGAGACGGCTATCAGTGTGGAGAGGTGGAGGAAGCTATCAGTTGGAGAAGTCCTTCAGTGTGGAGATGAGAAGCCCTATCATTTGGGAGACGGCTTCTATGTGGATACGGCTATCAGTGTGGAGAAGCTTCATTGTGTGGAGAAGCCGATCAAGTGTGGGAAGCCTATCAGTTTGGAGAGGCTATCAGTGTGGGTAGCGGCTATCAGTGTGGAGAAGGCTATCAGTGTGGAGAAGGCTATCAGTGTGGAGAGCCTATCGTGGTGGAGAAGCTATCTTGGAGAAGCTATATGGAGACCTATCAGTGTGGAGAAGCCTATCATGTGGGAGAAGGCTATCATGTGGGAGCTATCAGTGTGGAGAATGCTATCTGTGGAGAAGGCTACAGTGTGGAGAAAGCTATCAGTGTGGGAGAAGGCTATCAGTGTGGAGAAGCTATCAGTGTGAGAAGAAGCTGATCTTGTGGAGAAGGCTATCAGTGTGGAGAAGCTATCAGTGTGGAGAGGCCTATCAGTGTGGAGAAGGCTAAATCATGTGGAAAGCCTATCAGTGTGGAGAAGCCTATCAGTGTGGAGCTACGCCTATCAGTGTGGAGAAGCCTATCAGTGTGGAGAAGGCTATCCAGTGTGGAGAAGCCTATCAGTGTGGAAGGAACCTAATCAGTGTGGAGAAAAGGGCTATCAGTGTGGGAGAAGCCTATCAGTGTGGAAAGCCTATCATGTGGAGAAGCCTATCAGTGTGGAGAAACCTATCAGTGTTGAGACGGCTATCAGTGTGGATGTGGAGAAGCCTATCAGTGTGGAGAACCTATCAGTGTGGTAGAAAGCTATCGTTTGGAGAAGGCTTACAGTGTGGAGAACGCTATCAGTGTGGAGAAGGCTTCGTGTGGAGAAGCCTATCAGTGTGGAGAAGCCTATCAGTTTGGAGAAGGCCTATCAGTGTGGAGAGGCTATCAGTGTGGAGAAGGCTATCAGTGTGGAGAAGGCTATCAGTGTGGAGAAGCCTATCAGTGTGAGAAGCCTATCAGTGTTGGGAGGCTATCAGTGTGAGAAGCTATCGGAGAAGGCTATCAGTGTGGAGAAGCCTTCAGTGTGGAGAAGGCTACATGTGTAGAAGCTCTACGTGTGGAGAGGCTATCAGTGTGGAGAAGGCTATCCATGGTGGAGAAGGCTATCAGAATGTGGAGAAGCTTCTCCATGTGGAGAAGGCTATCATGTGGATAAGGCTACAGTGTGGAGAAGCCTCTAATTCTTGTGGAGAGAGGCTATCAGTGTGAGAAGCCTATCATGTGGAGAAGCCTATCAGTGTGGAGAGGCATCATGTGGAGAAGCCTATCGTGTGGAGAAGCTACAGTGTGGAGAAGGCTATCAGTGTGGAGATGCTATCAGTGTGGAGAAGCCATCAGTGTGGAGAAGCCTATCATGTGGAGAAGCCTATCAGTGTGGAGAAGCCTATCAGTGGGACTATCAGTGTGAGAAGGCTATCAGTGTGGAGAAGCCTATCAGTGTGGGAACGGCTATCATTTGGAGAAGCTATCAGTGTGGAGAAGGCTTTCAGTGTGGAGAAGGCTATCAGTGTGGAGAAGCCTATCAGTGTGGAGAAGCCTATCAGTGTGGAGAAGCCTATCAGTGTGGAGAAGCCTATCAGTGTGGAGAAGGCTATCAGTGTGGAGAAGGCTTTCAGTGTGAGAGGCTATCAGTGTGGAAAGCTATCATGTGGAGAAGCCTATCAGTGTGGAGAAGCCTATCATTGTGGAGAAGGCTACAGTGTGGAGAAGGCTATCAGTGTGGAGAAGCTATCAGTGTGGAGAAGGCTATCAGTGTCGGAAAGCATATAGTGTGAGAAGCCTATCAGTGTGGAGAAGCCTATCAGTGTGGAGAAGGCTATCATGTGGAGAAGGCTTCAGTGTGGAGTAAGGTATCGTGTGGAGAAGGCTATCAGTGGGAGAAGGCTATCAGTGTGGGAGAAGGCTTCATGTGGAGAAGGCCTATCATGTGGAGAAGCGCTATCAGTGGTGGAGACGGCTATCAGTTGTGGAGAAGCGGCTATCAGTGTGGAGAAGGCTATCAGTGTGGAGAAGCCTATCAGTGTGGAGAAGCCTATCAGTGTGGAGAAGCCTATCAGTGTGGAGAAGCCTATCAGTGTGGAGAAGCCTATCAGTGTGGAGACGGCTATCAGTGTGGAGAAGGCTATCAGTGTGGAGAAGCCTATCAGTGGATGCAAAGTGTGGAGAAGCTCAGTGTGGAGAGCGCTATCTGGAGAAGCTATGCATGGGAGAAGCCTATCAGTGGTGGAGAACAGTCCTACAGTGTGGAGAAGCTATCAGTGGGGAGAAGCCTATCAGTGTGGAGAAGCCTATCAGTGTGGAGAAGCCTATCGGGCTACTTACTCCAAACATTTTTTTTTTAAACTTACTTGTCCACAAAGCTATGATGCAATACAAATATTGGGTCATTGCTGGATATGGGCACCCGGGACATAGTTCCTCCTAAGTACATATGTACCAAGTTGTGCATGTTCCTTTCTAACGTTTCCCCATCTGACGGCCTTAGAAACCCTGTAACAAAGAGAGGTAATAAATGAAAGAATAGGAACAATCCAGGTAGATTTACAATCAAATTCTGATTAAAAAACAGTAATCATTTTTATTTAGGTGCTGAAAAATAATGGTGGGCACATAAAATATTGACACTATAGCACAATTTGGAAAGTGTGTTGACTTTTCTTGCGGGGTGCGCCACAGGTATACAAGCTGTACACTGACTACTTTACATTGTATCAAAGTGTCATATCTTAAGTATTGTCCCATGAAAAGATATAATAAAGGTGTACTCACTATGTGACGTACTGTAATGTGAGTGGTACTCACTATGTGATGTACTGTAATGTGAGTGGGTACTCACTATGTGATGTCCTGTAATGTGAGTGGGTACTCACATGTGACGTACTGTAATGTGAGTGGTTCTCACTATGTGACGTACTGTAATGTAGGGTGTACTCACTATGTGACATACTATAATGTAGGGTGTACTAACTACACTATAACATACTATACTATGACCAATACTGGGAAGTGGGGCTAATAACTATGCCCAGTATGTGGGGCGCGTGTAATCTCCAAAGACAAGTTAGTTCATCCCACACTCATAAAATTATTGTTAATTTAGCATCAGGCTAGCCCAGAGAAAGGTTTAAAGTATCTAAATCTCAGTGTCCCAGTCCAAGGCTGCTTTATAATAACTGATGCTACCTACAGCATCTACCATCTATCTGTACCTCTACAGCATCATACATCTACTTTTTCTACTACCTACAGCATCAGTACCATCTACTCTGTAACCTACCTACAGCATCAGTACAATCTACTTTCTAACCTACCTACAGCATCAGTACCATCTACTCTGTAACCTACCTACAGCATCAGTACAATATACTTTCTAAACTACCTACAGCAACAGTACAATCTACTCTCTAACCAACCTACAGCATCAGTACAATCTACTCTCTTACCTACCTACAGGATCAGTACAATCTACTCTCTAACCTACCTACAGGATCAGTACAATCTACTCTCTAACCTACCTACAGCATCAATACAATCTACTCTCTAACCAACCTACAGCAATTTAATATGGATGGCCCCTGACATCTTGCTATTATATGGAGGTTCCTGACCCCTTGCTGTTATATGGTGGTCCCTGACCCCTTGCTGTTATATGGAGGTCCCTGACCCCTTGCTGTTATATGGAGGTCCCTGACCCTTGCCTGTTATATGAGGTCCCTGACCCTTGCTTTACTGGAGGTTTCTGACCCTGTTACATGGAGGTTCCCTACCTCTGCTGTTACATGGAGGGTCCCTGTCTCCTTGCTGTTACATGGAGGGTCTCTGACTCCTTGCTGTTACATGGAGGGTCCCTGTCTCCTTGCTGTTACATGGAGGGTCCCTGACTCTGTAATATGCTTATTGGGACACATAGGTCCATGGTATTTATTGCCAACAGATTTAAAGATTCAGTCAGATGACTGAAGAACTAAACTTCAAGTACAGTTGATCAAACTGAATGCTGCAGCCATATCTCATCGTAAGGATTCGAATCCATTCGCTTACTTATATAGTGTGTTGATTCTTGCTAATGCAATCAAGCCACATCTAATTTGAATCTAATAACCATGGGTAAAATGCCATCATCCATATCATCGCATAAGGGAGCTACATATCTCACTCTATGTGATATCCCACAACATTCTCCAACACTTAAGAAATAAAAGTTTAAATACAATGTATACAATACACAATATTCAATTACACACAGTGCACACAATACATACTATACATACAATCACAATATTCTATTACACACAGTGTACACAATACATACTATACATACAATTCATACAATACACAATATTCAATTACACACAGTGCACACAATGCATACTATACATATACTTCATACAATACACAATATTCAATTACACACTGGGCACACATACATACTATACATACAATTACATCATACAATACACAAATTCATTACACAACAGTGCACACAATCATACTATACATAATTCATACAATACACATATTCAATTACAACACGTGCCACAATACATATATACATAACTTCATACACATACACAAATATTCATTACACACAGTGCACACAACTCACTACATATTCATACAATACACAATATTCATTATACACACAGTGCACACAAACATACTTACATACAATTCATACAATACACAATATCAATTACACACGTGAACACAATCCATACTATCACTATCTTCATACAATACACAAATTATTAAACCACAGTGCACACAATACATACATATCCAATACAATACACAATATTCATTACACACGTGACACAATACTACTATACATACAATTCATACAATCACAATATTCAATTACACACAGTGCACACAATACATACTATACATATACTTCATACAATACACAATATTCAGTTACACACAGTGCACACAATACGTACTATTCATACAATACACAATATTCAATTACACACAGTGCACACAATGCAACTATACATATACTTCATACAATACACAATATTCATTACACACAGTGCACACAATTATACATATACTTCATACAATACACAATATTCAGTTGCACACAGTGCACACAATACATACTATACATACAATTCATACAATACACAATATTCAATTACACACAAAAGCACACATACAACTAATACTAATTCATACAATACACAATATTCAATTACACACAGTGCACACAATACATGCTATACATACAATTCATACAATACACAATATTCAATTACGCACAGTGCACACAATACATACTATACATATACTTCATACAATACACAATATCAGTTACACACAGTGCACACAATACGTACTATTCATACAATACACAATATTCTATTACACACAGTGACACATACATACTATACTTACTTCATACATACACAATATTTCATTACCACACAGTGCACACAATACAGCTATACATACAATTCATACAATACACATATTCAATTACACACAGTGCACACAATACATTATATACTATAACTTCAACAACACATATTCAGTTACACACATGTGCACCACATACTGTATCATATACTTCATACAATACACAATATTCAGTGACACACAGTGCACACAATCATACTATACATTATACTCATACATACACAATATTCAATTAACCCACAGTGCACACAATACTCTATACATATAATTCATACATACACAATATTCAATTACCGCACGTGCACACAATACATACTATACAATAATTCATACAATACACCAATATTCAATTACCACAGTGCAACAATACTGCTATACATATAATTCATACAATACACAATATTCAATTACACACAGTGCACACAATGCATACTATACATTATTCATCACATACAATATTCAATTCACACAGTCACACAATACATCTATCATATCTTCATACAATACACAATATTCATTACCACAGTGCACACAATACATCTATACATACCTTCATACAATACACAATATTCAATTACACACAGTGCACACAATACATGCTATACATATACTTCATACAATACACAATATTCAGTTCCACACTGGGCACACAATACATACTATACATACAATTCATACAATACACAATATTCAATTACCACATTGCACACAATACATACTATACATATACTTCATACAATACTCAATATTCAGTTAAACACAGTGCACACAATACATACTATACATACAATTCATACAATACACAATATTCAATTACCACAGTGCACACAATACATACTATACATACAATTCATACAATACACAATATTCAATTACGCACAGTGCACACAATACATACTATACATATACTTCATACAATACTCAATATTCAGTTAAACACAGTGCACACAATACATACTAACATATACTTCATACAATACACAATATTCAGTTAACACAGTGCAACACAATACATGCAATTCATACAATACAAACAGTACATACTCACAATGCACACAATACATATTATGCATACATTGCACACAAATCGCACATAACACACTGCAATGCAAAACATATGGTGCACACAATACATACTAAACATAAAAACACACAATAAATACTATACAAACAATAAATACTATTGATACAGTGCACACAATACATTCAATACACACAATACATCTGCATGTAATACAACTCCCTGCAGAGGAAATAAACCACTGAGACCTTCTCACCTTCCAGTGCATTGCGGAAGCTTCTTCTTGCCGTCTCATTGTAGGGAGCTGTGTCAAAGTCTCTCCATCTGAGAGTATCCTCCACATCTTTGAATGAAGGGAGTCTGTTACTCACAGGGTCAGTGCCAGGCTTTCGAAGTAGTTTCTCCATTTGATGTTCCTCAACAACTGGGCAGTAAGCATCCGGGTAGTCATAGCCACTGCATATTGCCTGTAGGACCAAACAAGGCAAGGGTGTCTCTTAGACCATTCTCTATTGCCCTGCCATTCACTACACAATCTGATAGGCACTGATTATCATGACATTGATTCCAATGAAAAGTCAGATTTCTCTTTCAATACTAATGTGGCCACTATTAGTAACAGGCGGCACATGTGGCTAAACTTCTGTACGCCCTATGCAACTTGCCTCCAGTGTTGGACTGGACTACTGGGCCCCACCAGGAAATCTGTGACAGTGGGATTATCAATCCCTCTGGTACATAATCCAAGTTAATACATAATAATACAACGATAATCAAGGTACAACTAGTTCTTATTGATCCAGGGATCCTTTCCAATTGCCATTTGGAGTAAAGAAGGAATTTTTACCTTCCTCTGAATCAGCTGTTAGGCTGGGTCCATCATCATCACTTCCAGCAAGTTTCTCAATAATAATGGAAACGTTTCTCCTACTAGGAAATCTGTCATTTCTAGGCATAAGGGACCTAGGCAACTGGTACTGAGGTTGAAGGGAACTGTTACTGATCTAGGTCCCTGTTCCCCTCCTCCCAGTGTACATACAGTATTATCCTGAGTTCAGCCTTGACATAATTATACCACAAGTAAACAGTGTTAATAGGACATGTTAATTCTGCTCAGTATATTTACTGTACTACATTGTATATAGTATATCCAAGAGCTCGCAATCATTCCACAGGTAGTACTGGGGTAATAGTATAGTCACGCTTACTACATTGTATATAGTATATCCAAGAGCTAGCAATCATTCCACAGGTTCTGTACTGGGGTAATAGTATATTTACTGTACTACATTGTATATAGTATATCCAAGAGCTAGCAATCATTCCACAGGTAGTACTGCTGTTATGTATATTTACTGTACTACATTGTATATAGTATATCCAAGAGCTAGCAATCATTCTACAGTCTGTACTGGGGTAATATGTAATTTTACTGTACTACATGTATATAGTATATCCAAGAGCTAGCAATCATTCTACAGGTCTGAGGGGTAATATGTATATTTACTGTACTACATTGTATATAGTATATCCAAGAGCTAGCATCATTCTACAGGTCTGTACTGGGGTAATATGTATATTTACTGTACTACATTGTATATAGTATATCCAAGAGCTAGCAATCATTCACAGGTCTGCTGTACTGGGTAATATGTATATTTACTGTACTACATTGTATATAGTATATCCAAGAGCTAGCAATCATTCCGGCTGTACTGGGTAATGTGGGTAATATGTATTTACTGTACTAACATTGTATATAGTATATCCAAGAGCTAGCAATCATTCTACAGTCTGTACTGGGGTAATTGTATATTTACTGTACTACATTGTAAGTAGATCAAGAGCTAGCAATCATTCTACAGGTCTGTACTGGGGTAATATGTTATTTACTGTACTACATTGTATATAGTATATCCAAGAGCTAGCAATCATTCTACAGGTCTGTACTGGGTAATATGTATATTTACTGTACTACATTGTAATAGTATATCCAAGAGCTAGCAATCTTCTACAGGTCTGTACTGGGGTAATATGATATTTACTGTACTAAATTGTATATGTATATCCAAGAGCTAGCAATCATTCACAGGTCTGTATGGGGTAGTAGTTAGTGTGTATATATATATAATATGTATTTTTTGTATTTTACGGTACTCATTGTATATAGTATATCCAAGAGCTGCATCATTTAAGGTCTGTACTGGGTAATATGTATATTTACTGTACTACATTGTATATAGTATATCCAAGAGCTAGCAATCATTCTACAGGTCTGTACTGGGGTAATATGTATATTTACTGTACTACATTGTATATAGTATATCCAAGAGCTAGCAATCATTCTACAGGTCTGTACTGGGGTAATATGTATATTTACTGTACTACATTGTATATAGTATATCCAAGAGCTAGCAATCATTCTACAGGTCTGTACTGGGTAAATGTATATTTACTGTACTACTTGTATATAGTATATCCAAGAGCTAGCAATCATTCTACAGGTCTGTACTGGGGTAGGTAATATGTATACTGTACTACATGATATAGTATAATCCAGAGCTAGCAATCATTCTACAGTCTGTACTGGGTAATATGTATATTTACTGTACTACATTGTATATAGTATATCCAAGAGCTAGCATCATTCACAGGTCTGTACTGGGGTATATGTATATTTACTGTACTACATTGTAATAGTATATCCAAGAGCTAGCAATCATTCTACAGGCTGTACTGGGGTATATGTAATTTCCTGTACTACATTGTATATGATATCCAAGAGCTAGCAATCTTCCACAGGTCTGTACTGGGGTAATATGTATATTTACGTACTACATATGTATGTATATCCAAGAGCTAGCAATCATTCATACAGTCTGTACTGGGGTAATATGTATATTACTGTACTACTTGTATATAGTATATCCAAGAGCTAGCAATCATTCTACAGGTCTGATCTGGGGTATATGTAATTTACTGTACTACATTGTATATAGTATATCCAAGAGCTAGCATCATTCTACAGGTCTGTACTGGGGAAATATTATATTTTACTGTACTACATTGTATATAGTATATCCAAGAGCTAGCAATCATTCCATGGTCTGTACTGGGGTAAATATGTATATTTACTGTACTACATTGTATATAGTATATCAAGAGCTAGCAATCATTCTAACAGGTCTGTACTGGGGAATATGTATATTTACTGTACTACATTGTATATAGTATATCCAAGAGCTAGCAATCATTCACAGGTCTGTATGGGTAATATGTATATTTACGTATACATTGTATATAGTATACAAGAGCTAGCAATCATTCTACAGGTCTGTACGGGGTAATATATATATTTACTGTACTACATTGTATATAGTATATGAAAGAGCTAGCATATTCTACAGGTCTGTACTGGGTAATATGTTTATTTACTGACTACATTGATATAGTATACCAAGAGCTAGCAATCATTCTACAGGTCTGTACTGGGGTAATATGTATATTTCTGTACTACATTGTATATAGTATATAAGAGCTAGCAATATTCTACAGGTCTGTACTGGGGTAATATGTATATTTACTGTACTACATTGTATATAGTATATCACAAGGCTAGCAAATCATTCTACAGGTCTGTACTGGGGTATGGTATTATTTACTGTACTAATTGTATATAGTATATCCAAGAGCTAGCAATCATTCTAAGGTCTGTACTGGGGTATATGGATATTTACTGTACTACTTGTATATAGTATATCCAAGAGCTAGCAATCATTCTACAGGTCTGTACTGGGTAATGTTATATTTACTGTACTACATTGTATATAGTATATCCAAGAGCTAGCAATCATTCCACTGGTCTGTACTGTGGTAATATGTATATTTACTGTACTACATTGTATATAGTATATCCAAGAGCTAGCAATCATTCCACAGGTCTGTACTGGGGTAATATGTATATTTACTGTACTACATTGTATATAGTATATCCAAGAGCTAGCAATCATTCTACAGGTCTGTACTGGGGTAATATGTATATTACGTGTACTACATTGTATATAGTATATCCAAGAGCTAGCAATCATTCTACAGGTCTGTACTGGGGTAATATGTATATTTACTGTACTACATTGTATATAGTATATCCAAGAGCTAGCAATCATTCTACAGGTCTGTACTGGGGTAATATGTATATTTACTGTACTACATTCTATAGTATATCCAAGAGCTAGCAATCATTCCACAGGTCTGTACTGGGGTAATATGTATATTTACTGTACTACATTGTTATAGTATATCCAAGAGCTAGCAATCATTCTACAGGTCTGTACTGGGGTAATATGTATATTTACTGTACTACATTGTATATAGTATATCCAAGAGCTAGCAATCATTCTACAGGTCTGTACTGGGTGTAATATGTATATTTACTGTACTACATTGTATATAGTATACCAAGAGCTAGCAATCATTCTACAGGTCTGTATGGGGTAATATGTATATTTACTGTACTACATTGTATATAGAGTATCCAAGAGCTAGCAATCATTCCACAGGTCTGTACTGGGTAATATGTATATTTACTGTACTACATTGTATATAGTATACCAAGAGCTAGCAATCATTCTACAGGTCTGTACTGGGGTAATTAACTGTATATTTACTTGTACTACATTGTATATAGTATATCCAAGAGCTAGCATCATTCTACAGGTCTGTACTGGGGTAATATGTTATTTACTGTACTACATTGTATATAGTATATCCAAGAGCTAGCAATCATTTACAGGTCTGTACTGGGTAATATGTATATTTACTGTACTACATTGTATATAGTATATCCAAGAGCTAGCAATCATTCTACAGGTCTGGTACTGGGTAATATGTATATTACTGTACTACATTGTATATAGTATATCCAAGAGCTAGCAATCATTCTACAGGTCTGTACTGGGTAATTGTATATTTACTGTACTACATGTATATAGTATATCCAAGAGCTAGCAATCATTCTACAGGTCTGTACTGGGTAATATGTTATTTACTGTACTACATGTATATAGTATATCCAAGAGCTAGCAATCATTCTACAGGTCTGTACGGTGGGTAATATGTATTTTACTGACTACATTGTATATGTATATCCAAGAGCTAGCAATCATTCTACAGGTCTGTACTGGGGTAATATGTATATTTATGTACACATTGTATATAGTATATCCAAGAGCTAGCAATCATTCTACAGGTCTGTACTGGGGTAATATGTATATGTAGATGTCTACATTGTTATAGTATATCCAAGAGCTAGCAATCATTCTACAGGTCTGTACTGGGGTAATATGTATATTTACTGTACTACATGTATATAGTATATCAAGAGCTAGTCAAACCTTCCCAGGTCTGTACTGGGGTAAATGTATATTTACTGTACTACTTGTATTAAATCCAAGAGCTAGCAATCATTTCTACAGGTCTGTACTGGAGGTGGTAATGTGTATTATTACCTGTACTACATGGATTGTATAGTATATCCAAGAGTAGCAAATCATTTACAGGTCTGTACTGTGGTAATATGTATATGTACTGACTATACATTGTATATATATCCAGAGCTAGCAATCATTCTACAGGTCTGTACTGGGGGTAATATGTTATTTACTGTACTACATTGTATATAGTATATCCAAGAGGCTAGAAATCATTACAAGGTCTGTACTGGGGTAGGTATATGTATATTTACTTATACTGTACATTGTATATAGTATATCCAAGAGCTAGCAATCATTCTACAAGGTCTTGTATGGGGTAATATGTATATTTACTGTATTACATGTATATAGTATACCAAGAGCTAGCAATCATTCTACAGGGTCTGTACTGGGTAATAGTGTATTTACTGTACTAATTGTATATAGTATATCCAAGAGCTAGCAATCATTCTACAGGTCTGTACTGAGGAGTAATATGTATATTTACTGTACTACTTGTATATGTATATCCAGAGCTAGCAATCATTCTACAGGTCCTGTACTGGGTAATTGTATATTTACTGTACTACATTCTATAGTATATCCAGAGCAGCAATCATTCCACAGGTCGGTACTGGGTAATATGTATATTTACTGTACTACATTGTATATAGTATATCCAAGAGCTAGCAATCATTCTACAGGTCTGTACTGGGGTATATGTATATTTACTGTACTACATGTATATAGTATATCCAAGAGCTAGCAATCATTCTACAGGCCTGTACTGGGGTAATATGTATATTTAACTGTACTACATTGGATATAGTATATCAAGAGCTAGCAATCATTCTACAGGTCTGTACTGGGTAATATGTATATTTACTGTACTACATGTATATAGTTATCCAGAGCTAGCAATCATTCTACAGGTCTGTACTGGGGTAATGTGTATATTTCTGTACTACATTGTATAGTATATCAGAGCTAGCATCATCATTCTATACGGTCTGTGCTGGGTAATATGTATATTTACTGTAACATGTAGTATAGTATACCAGAAGAGCTAGCAAAATTCTACAGGTCTGTACTGGGTAAATCTTTTTTTCTGTTAGTATATGTTATCTGTACTAACTTGATATGTAATATCCAAGAGCTAGCATATCATACATGGTCTGTACTGTGGTAATATGATATTTACTGTACACATTGATATAGTATATCCAAGAGCTAGCAATAATTCTACAGGTCTGTACTGGTGGTAATATGTATATTTACTGTACTACCTTGTATATAGAAGATATCCACGAGCTAGCATTACATGTCTACAGGTCTGTACTGGCGGTAATATGTATATTTACTGTACGACATTGTAATAAGTATATCCAAGAGCTAGCAATCATTCTACAGGTCTTACTGGGAATTGTATATTACTGTACTACCGTGTATGAGTAGTTATCAAGAGCTAGCATCTTCACTTAGTGGTTATTACTGTACTGTACTACATTGTATATAGTATATCCAAGAGCTAGCAATCTTTCTACAGGTCTGTACTGTGGTAATATCTGTATTTACTGGTCTTATTGGCTTACTGTATAAAACATACTTAGCTAGCAATCTGTGTACTGTATTAGGGTAATTATTGCAATACTGATTATTCTCGTACTGCTCATTAGACTTACTCTGATACTTTAGGGTATCTATACTCAAATAATCAATTTTCAAAAAGTTTTGGTTTTAACTTTTTTAAAATCTGAGCTGTGGATTCTGAGAAATCATCCTAATTAGGATCTTTAGCTGCCTGCTAGCACACTTTCTGCAACAATTAAGAGAATCAGCAGAGAAAAGAAAGAAGGAGGAGGGAGAGGTGTACGCAGAGCAGTGTCCATGGTGAGGCTGTGCAGAACTTATAAGTGTCACAGACACTACAAGGAGCAGGAGTAAGGAGGGGGGGCAAATTAGGAGCACTCGGTAAACATTAATAATTTCTGACACAGCACTCAGTATAAAATATGAAGTACAACTATTTTACTTCTTTTTAATTTTTTTTCAGAAATGTAAAGTTGTGTGAGTGAGTATAGGTGGACCTTTAATGGTGGTGACCCCACTGCAGCTCACCTCCAGGGGAGACTTGCTTATTGCACCAAAATGCCTAGAAACAGCTCTGGCGTGTATAGAATAAGATTAGGAAATGACAGTCTATGAAGAGCAATGTTGGCCATAAAACAGATACACAGGACTAAGGAAGAAAACAGGAACCAATAAAGACAAAACAATAAAAATGTAAATGACTCACCCTCCAGCTGGAAAAATGGGAGTTTGGATGCAGATTCCCCTGCTCATCATTATCTCCTATTATATCGTTAGTACAGATTGAACAATTCTTCTCGCCACGCCAGTCATAATATGGAAGGGCAAAGTCTTCATCTCCGGTCATGAGTTGAATTTGTCTTTCTAAGAATAACAATGCCAGTCGATGCCACCCTGGGAAGGCAGGACCTTGGTGGGCATAATTTCTACTTGTATCTAGAGTACTGTTCACCATAATTGGCTTCATAGAGTAGTAATGTGTCCAGGCAAACACGTCATAGACTGAAGCATCCACAAATCGAATGGGTGCCCGGTGATGTCGATCTTCTGCCCGTGCTAGCACACAAGTCTTTGGCTTTTTGTGGTTCTTAGGAAGGCCACATACTGAAGAACCTTTTCCTCTCCACGAAAGGACAAGTCCTATCTTCTCTACGAACCACAAACCTTTTTTACGATCCACATTTCTCTCGATAGTAGCCAAACCTTGCAGTCACCACAATTATAGCCACTGTAGTTTCCATTGCACTCACAGGTGTTATCAAAATAGTATCTTGGCCAGTTAAGACGATCATCATCATACAGAGGAATCTGACCTGCTGCTAATGATGTGAATACCACGCGATTACGACACCGACCCCGGCCTGAGAGGGCACCACAAGAACTTCCATCTGTCCACTTGGAACAACAAGTCTTGGTCGGAAAAGCTTCATTTGTTGTGGGGCAACTCTGGGGAACTGACTGTGAACTGTACTAACAGTGAAGACGAAGATGATGTAGAGGACCAGCATGGCTAAGGGAAAATAGACAGAATAGAGGGATGTCAATGTATTTACTTTTATCTTGGATACATTTCATACCCAAATGACAGATAAATGCTAATAACATTCAGAGTATTGACCATTTAAACTGCTTCATGCCTAACATGATCAACATTTAATGTCAAGTCCAACCCTAAAATGAACAATAGTGAAGATATGAGACTAACCTGAAATGCTGCATCTAGATCTGCTTCCTAGATCATTTAATAATCAGCTATCAGTCAGGGTTATGACAGGAACCTCACAACCAATGACTGAATGCCATTACACTTGCTGCATCTTCTGAGCATGTGCAAGCTCATAACAAGCTTAGAAAACTAGAGTTTACTGGAGTAAACTTCTTTTGGAGGCAGAGGGAAGAGCAAGAAGAACATTTCTAAGCATGACAGGTTAGTCCTACATCTGTCCATTTTTAAAAAATACCTTAAAGGGTATGTTCACCCCTTGTACAAACATTTAACCTGTAAGAGAGAACCTTTTTACTCACCTGTTGCAATGATTCTCACAGAAATGAGCCTTATAAATCCATCATCCACCGCTGCTAATCCATTTTACTTCCTGGTAACAGCCGCCCGCTGTCACATTGATGTCACAACCAATGGCTGACACTCATTACCAACAGCCTCTGCTGCTACTGTTTGTGCACGTAAAGGGCACATTGCAGCAATGGAGGAAGCATGGACCGAGCTAAAGCTTTTGATACTGTGCGACATAGGCGACTAATGTATAAACTGAGGACTGTACATTTGTACATGGATAGAGAACTGGTTATTGGATCGCAAACACAGAGTGGTGGTTAATGGAGCTAAATCTATGTGGGCTAAAGTTATAACTGGGGTCCCTCAGGGTTCTGTACTGGGGCCGCTTCTGTTTAATCTGTTTATAAATGACTTAGAAGGGACATTGAGAGCAAGGTCTCTGTGTTTGCTGATGACACTAAACTATGCAGAGCTTTGGAAACTTCAATCCCAGACAGCAGAGCATGATATTGTCTTGTATAAAGAGGGGAATAGATTCAAGGGAGAAAAATATTATTCTCCCTCTTTACAAGGCACTGGTAATATGCAGTGCATTGTTGGAATCCCATATACAAAAGGTACATCTTGGAAATGGAAGTAGTTCAGAGAAGGGCAACTAAATTAATAAGGGGAATGGAGAGGCTTGAATATGCAGGCAGATTAGACAAGTTAGGGCTGTTTACATTGGAGAAGCGACGCTTGCGAAAATGTATTAATGGGCCATACAATGAACTCTCTGGTGCATTGTTCACTAATAGGTCATATCAGAGGACATCCTTTAAGATTAGAAGAAAAGAAGTTTCATCTTCAGGTTAGGAAAGGTTTCTTTACAGTGAGAACGGTGAAACTGTGGAACTGTCTTCCAGCAGATGTGGTAACGGCAAGTTCATTAAATAGCTTTAAAAAAGGCCTGGATAAGATTCTAAAACTAAATAATATTGAGAATTACTGGTATTAATACATATACTGTAGCTCTTGTTGGTACCGTATACTATATAAAATCTGAGATTACTGGTATTAATACATATACTGTTTTCTGTGGTACAGGGATACTATATAATATGAGAATTACTGGTATTAATACTATACTGTAGTTCTGGTTGGTACGGGATACTATATAATCTTGAGATTACTGGTATTAATACATATACTGTAGTTCTGGTTGGTACGGGATACTATATATATTGAGAATTACTGGTATTAATACATTACTGTAGTTCTGGTTGGTACGGGGATACTATATAATATTGAGAATTACTGGTATTATAACTATAGCTGTCGTTTCTGGGTTGGTACGGGGATACTATATAATACTAAGAATTACTGGTATTAATACATATTTTGTAGATCTGGTTGGTAAGGGGATACTATGTAATATTGAGATTTACAGTAACTGTTATACAGACATTATAGGTAGGGTATAAAGGTTGGACTAGATGGATGTATGTCTTTATACAACCTCCAATACTATGTTACTATGTAACTGTTATACAGACATTATGGGTAGGGTATAAAGGTTGGACTAGATGGACGTATGTCTTTATACAACCTCCAATACTATGTTACTATGTAACGGTTATACAGACATTAGGGGTAGGGTATAAAGGTTGGACTAGATGGACGTATGTCTTTATACAACCTCCAATACTATGTTACTATGTAACTGTTATACAGACATTATGGGTAGGGTATAAAGGTTGGACTAGATGGATGTATGTCTTTATACAACCTCCAATACTATGTAACTGTTATACAGACCTATGGGTAGGGTATAAAGATTGGACTGATGGACGTATGCTTTATACAACCTCCAATACTATGTTACTATGTAACTGTATACAGACATTATAGGGTAGGGTATAAAGGTTGGACTAGATGGAGAGTCTTTATACAACCTCCAAATACTATGTTACTATGTAACTTTATACAGACATTATGGGTAGGGTATAAAGGTTTGGACTAGATGGACGTAATGTCTTTTATACAACCTCCAATACTATGTTACCAATGTAAACTGTTATACAGACATATGGGTAGGGTAAAAGGTTGGACTAGATGGACGTATGTCTTTATACAACCTCCAATACTATGTTACTATGTAACTGTTATCAGACATTATGGTAGGGTATAAGTTGACTAGATGGACTTATGTCTTTATACACCCTCCAATACTATGTTACTATGTAACTGTTATAACAGACATTATGGGTAGGGTATAAAGGTTGGACTAGATGGACGTAGTCTTTATACAACCTCCAATCTACTATGTTATTATGTAACTGTTTACGACATTTGGTAGGGTAAAGGTTGGACTAGAATGGACGTATCTTTATACAACCTCAATCTATGTTTATTAACTGTTATACGACATTTTGAGGGTATAAAGGTTGCACTAGATGGACGTAGTCTTTATACAACCTCCAATACTATGTTACTATGTAACTGTTTATACAGACATTATGGGTAGGGTAATAAAGGTTTGGACTATAGGCGTATGTCTTTATACAACCTCCAATCCTATGTTACTATTTTACTGTTATACAGACATATGGGTAGGGTATAAGGTTGGACTAGATGGACGTATGTCTTTATACAACCTCCAATACTATGTTATGTAAACTGTTTAACAGACATTATGGGTAGGGTATAAAGGTTGGACTAGATGGACGTATATCTTTATACAACCTCCATACTATGTTACATGTAACTGTTATACAGACATTATGGGTAGGGTATAAGGTTGGACTAATGGACGTATGTATTTATACACCTCAATCTATGTTTACTGTTAACTGTTATACAGACATTATGGGTAGGGTATAAGGTTGGACTAGATGGACTTATAGCTTTATACAACCTCCATCCTATGTTACTGTGTAACTGTTATACGGCATATGGGTAGGGTATAAAGGTTGGACTGGATGGACGATATCTTTATACAACCTCCATACTATGTTAACTATGTACTGTTTACAGACATTATGGGTGGGTATAAAGGTTGACTGGATGGACGGATATCTTTATACACCTCCAATACTCTGTTACTATGTAACTGTTATCAGACATTATGGGTAGAGTATAAGGTTTGGCTAGATACGTATGTCTTTATCAACCTCCAATACTATGTTACTATGTTAACTGTTATACAGACTCATGGGTAGGGTATAAAGGTGGACTAGATGGATTTATGATTTTAGTATATATTTGAGGTTGAATAAAGACATACGTCCATCAGTCCACCCATCTACCAATATCCCTCATTTCCTGCCTAACTGTTGATCCCAGAGGAAGAGCAAAAAACCCCACCAAATTTATGAGGGGGAAAAAATGCCTTCCTGACTCCAGTGGCATCGGAAATTTCCCTGTGATCAGACTCTACTTTATTTACAATACCAGTACTTCACATCCTTGTTTGCAGAACCGCCACCAGTTTTTTTGAAACCTGACCAATGACCTGCCATTACATACGTCCATTGAAACAGTTTCCATAGCCTTAACCGTTCTCACATGAAAAACCCTTTCCGAGCTTGAAGCCCTAAACCTTTTTTCTTCAAGTCTTAAGGGATGTCCTCGTGTTCCTTTGAACAGTTCTCTTGGTGACCAATGCCCCAGATGCTTAATTGTGATGGCCGTTTACATGTATTTTACACGTAATCATATTCCCCACGCAAGCGCCTTTTCTCCAGGCGGTACATAATGTAACTTTTCCAGCCTCTCTCTTCATATTCAAGCTCCCCCATCCCTTATTATTTAGTTTGCCCCTTCTACTGAACCTTCTCATTTCAAAGATGTCCTTTTTGTCACAGGATTCCAAAATTGCACTGCATATTCCAAATGAGGCCTACCAATGCTTTGTAAAGAGGGAGAATTACATTTTCCTCCCTTGAATCCTACCTCGCTTTATACAGACACATACCTGGCTGGCTGCTGGCTGTTGCCCAGCTGTGCACTGCTTGCTACCTTTAAGTTTTGTTATGCCCCAAAACGTCCACAATCCCTTTATACCAAACAGGGATTCACTTAACATCTGAGCCATTTATATATAAGTAGCACAAGTATTTTTAAGTCCAAAATGCCATCAACCTTACATTTATCAACATTGAATTTCATCGGTGCCACTTAGCCGCCAATGTGATAAGGTCTACTAGATCCCTGCAACGATTGCAACACCTCTGAAGTTTATGGTCCGACAAGTTTTGTGGTCGTCACAACACGAAACCTGCGTGACAATACCCCATCCAAATCAAATAAATAGATTAAATAGAATGCTGGCCTCCCAACACAGCAACCCTGTGGGCACCCCACTTAGCACTTTAGTCCTACATGATGAAGCCCATTAACAACTACTCCGCATCCTTCTTTAACCAATTTCTTCCATGTACAAATGTGACTTCCCCAGACACGACCTTAGCTTATTCATTCTTTGTCGCCTATGGGGGACTGGTATCAAAGCCTTTGCAAAATCCAGTAAACTAACATCTACTGCTATACCATAGTCTAAATTTCTACTTACTTCCTCAATAAAGCCAAGCAAGTTAGTTTGACAAGGATCATTCCTCCTAAATCCATGCTGGTTACTACTTATATTTGCAGTCCTTGAACCATCTCTAGAACACTGATCCCTTATTAAACTTTCCAGATTTCCCCACCACTGAAGTTAAACGTACAGGCCTGTATACCCCGCTTGTTAAAAAAAAAA